>MJUU01050530.1:0-44366 GCA_002080025.1 Modiolus philippinarum | reverse complement strand
AGATCGGCCTAGTGGTAATAAATAACAAAATACCGATGTTACTGCAGATCAAATCAAAACTTTTGGAAATCCATAAACCGAAATATATATAAAAGCTGATAGAGAACAAATTAAAATAAAGTTTCAAAATGACCAACTACAGAAACTTAATTTTCACTGACTTTTATATTTAGGTACTTTGATCAGTTAATTAAACTTCTAGATAATTAGTCATAAAGTTAAATTGTAGCCATAGACAAATTAAGTCTGAAAGTTTAAATAAAACGACTCGATGTTATATACTATCAAATGCAAAAATGTCAGAAGCAAATTGTGAGCCGGATAAGGTAAGTTTGAACCAAATCCAAAAAGAATAATCTAAATCAGAAACAACAAAGCAAAGAGACACGACATGAGTACGGCACAGAAAAGAAAAATGAAGACACAAAGATGAACAACACGGACCAAATAATAAACATGGGTGAGATCAGGTGCATCGGTAGAGTAAGCATCTCCTGCTTCTTATAATACACCCGCCGTGTCGAATATTTCAAATCCGGTAGTAAGGTCAAATCCGGTAGTAAAGTCAAATCAGGTAGAGGGAACAACAATTAGATAAAGATCTCTTTGTCATCTGGGTCACAGATATCCCATAGCGGTCCACAAGGTGGTGATGTCCACCGTTAAACTTCTTGATATGGATAACTTCAAGTTTTGATCAGTTTTGGATAACATAACCTTGTTTAAGTAGCCTTTTTGAGCAACCGGGCTCGATTACGGGAGTCACTGTATCAAACACAGGCTCTTCATGAATAGCGAGTGAGCAGGGAGATGTAAACTCCGTATATGGTGAATAAAAGGATATTGAGTAGATGCACATGAGACAAAGTCTCTACAAATACATGGTAAAAAACAAGCAAAGGAACAACGCTTTTATTGTTGTTCTTCGTATGCCGGTGCTGTTGGGTTGTTGCTACAACGAAAAGGGAAGTTGACTATTGGGAAAGTGAAGTTATCGCATTTGTAGTACAGCTTAGTTTGAAGTCAAACACTGTTGTTAATTTCGAGATGAAGATCAAGGAATGAGGCCAATGCGGAACTGTCTGTAATATCCATACTTTCGGGCGCTTTTGGATAGATCAGATGAAAAAAATCACCAAAACCAGGGTTGTTTAGTGACAAAATATTATCTATATAACGGAAGCTAAAATTGAAGGATTGGGATAGTTTTTCATCTTTATTTTTAAGAAGCCCTTCGATGAATTCAGCATCATAAGAGTGGAGAAACAGATTGGCTGGGAGAGGTGTATGTTTGTGCCCATAGGAATTCCGATTGATTGATGAAAAACAAATCCTCCGAACTGGACAAATATATTATCGACCAGAAACACGTCTTCCTCTGAATATTTTTTCTCCGATTCGGAGTCAATTTTCACAAAGTAGACTTGTTCTCTACATACAACAATGTACCTAAATGAATTACACTAGACAGCCACAAAAGACCTAACTATTCAATTTTAGAAGGCCTGCATCAAAGTTTGAATAAATGATTTTCAAATAGCCTTCAGCCATGAAAACACATTGACAGAAAAATATCTACATTTTGTCTTGTCCAAACCTTAGAAATTTGTTTGTGAAAGGAAAACTAAAACATTTGAATTGGTGAAAGATATTAACAATAATATAAGAAACATAAAATCAAACACTGCCCATAATTTTTTTGAGTTTGGTATTGTGATATTTTGTTAATAATTGGTTGATACCGCTGCTGTTTGACTGTGAATCATCATAGTCGATAATCATAATCATATTGTCGATAAATTCTTGTTACTAGCCTTTGTAATGTAAGTTTTGAAAGAATAGGTTTACAACTTTTCCAGTATCTTTTTACACACTACATAAAGGTCTTCTATCTGATTTGGGGAAATTTATTTTTTGTATTTTACTTTATTTTATTTCATTAATTTTTTCTGTTCAATGACTGCAATTTTGGTATTTTTTTGTAATTTTATTTGATTTACTGATTACTTGTACGTCTAATACGATATGTTCAAGGGCACAGCTTTTGTTTCTTGACTCAATAATTATACTGAACAGTTACCATGACAATCTACTTCTGGAGTTCATATATACAAGTATATAACTTTTGTTTGTTTTTTGGGGTTTTTTTCGATTTCGTTTTGTTTTTTTATTTTTTGATTTGTTGTTGTTGTCGTTAACTGATTTTTGTACAATCTGGAAAAAAATACAAAAGGCAATATCAGCCATTAGACTTTGTAGGATCGGAAAATGTCAATTTACACCTGTTGCAACTATTGGAATATAATACACCTGCGCCTGCGTTTTACATTTACTTTTACAAACACTGAGAATGTATATAAATGATACTTCTTATG
The DNA here is from genome assembly GCA_002080025.1 of Modiolus philippinarum. Classification (NCBI taxonomy): domain Eukaryota; kingdom Metazoa; phylum Mollusca; class Bivalvia; order Mytilida; family Modiolidae; genus Modiolus; species Modiolus philippinarum. The sequence goes on along the minus strand of MJUU01050530.1, from coordinate 41,991 downwards.
AGCTTGTTATATAAAACTTTGTGAATAAGGTTTTTTTAGCTGTATCTTCATGTATTCTTTTTCTCTGTCAAAAAAAATCGATAAATTTGTGAAAACTTTGTCTTTTAGGTTTCTAACTGTTTCTTTTTTTATGTATTATCCCGGTATTAACTTTAATTTAGACAGTTTTTGAGTCTCAGAAAATTTGTAATTAAAATGAAAACTTTTGCCTTTGTATTAAAAAGCTTTGCTTCTAGAACAACATATGGAAAAAAAATTAAATCTATTTAGGATTTTTTGTTTATAAAAAAATGACGATAACAGTACCCTCTAAGGGTGTTCTTTAATTTTCTGTTAGGTACTTATATACCATAGAATGTATGGAAAATTTTAAGTTTGAAACAGATTCCACATTGTCTATTTTAATTGGTGAATGAAAGGATATGGAGTAAATATATTTGAAAAGTGATCAACGACAAAGAAAATATTATCAATAAAATAGTATACCCTGTTTAAATAGATAAAACATAAGAAAATCGAGAGGCCTGAGAACTGAAGCTTATACCGTGTACTTTTCAATGGCAATTGCTGTTGAGTTGCTACCAGACACTCCTGCAATTGAAGGCGAGGTTGTCTGGCCATAAAACCGGTTCAACCCACCATTTCTTTTGAAATGCTTGTACCAAGTCAGGACCATTGTTGTCGATAATTTTGCCGGTGGTTTCCACCTGATTTGTCTTTTTGTCTCATGGACTTCGGCTTTTGAACACTCTCTTCGGTAATTTTGTTTCCCCCCCTTTACTTCATTTGTAAAATGTCCAGAAGCACTCATTAAACCATATTTATAGACCATACAAATTGATTTCAGAGTTTATCGTTTTTTCCTCTGAATCTTCTTTAATTGATATTTTTACCCTGCTTCACATTTTTTTCCAAAATGATTCATTGCTTCCGGTTCTAATTCCACTGGATGGTCTTCACATTTTATTGAAATATTCATTTAGCTTATCTGGAAAAAAAAGTAGTTTTGCTGGACTCAATGCCTTTTTTTCGAGTTTTTTCTTTAAAACTTTTTATTGTAGTTTTTTTATAAATATAATAAATTTCGATAAAATAACAATGCTAAGTATGTGACTACTGTTTTTATACAAAATTGCGCATTTCAAATAGTATGTTTTTGTGCGTGTGCCTTCAAACATACAACCCCCATTTGAAACTTACATTGTACTGACCAAAGAGATCATCCAAAGACTGATGTGACCAAGCTTTGTTCCATTTGGTCAGGAGAGAATCTCTGAATTCATTCCAAGAGGATGTTAAATTGTTTTTCCATAAATCTTTGAATGGGTAATTATTTTGTTGTATTTCAATTTATTTATAAGAAATGGAAATAATGTATTGTTAGTCTATTTAAAACTATACAATAATGTAATGCCAAATCCTTGTTTTCCATATCCAATATTACAAACAATTATTTATAAGTTGAATGACACAATAGAAAGTACAATTCAAATCACGTCAATGTGAACGATCGTTTAGGTTCTTCGTGTTATTTGTTGTCTATCATCTTTTTTCTTGTTTTCATTTATGCTCTTCAAATGAAGGTTATAACAAAATAAACAAACATATTTGTCAAGCGCCGAAATCAAAAGCACAAAAAGACAAAGTAGATAGAGAACCACCGGAAAAATGGAAATCACCTTCCTGCTTTTCCCGATTGGTGTCGCTGCTGAATCATCCGGTAGTGCGCGAGAAAACTTGTGTTTCACGCATGTTCAAAAATTGTTCCCTGTGCGTGACTTTTCCCGGAATCACGACGTCATAGAACAAAACCTGATAGTGCAGTTGCGACACCAGACGGGACAAATTAAGGAAGGTGCATTCCATTGACATCCACAATGGTTTTGACTTGGTACAGGTATTTCAAAAGTTGTGGGTTAAAAGCATTTCAAATAGTGTGTATGTGTGTGTATGCCTTCAAATATACAATTCCCATTTGAAACTTACATTGTACTGACCATGGATCCTAAAGGGTATTAATTTTTTTTCTTTAAATCCTTGAATGGATAATTATGTTGTATTCCAATTTATTTTAAAGAAAACGATATAATGTATTTTTAGTCTATTTAAAACTATACAATAATGTAATGCCCAATCCTTGTTTTCCATATCCAATATTTTGTCACACAAACAATTGTTCATCAGTTCATTGACACAATAGAAAGTACAATTCAACTCACATAAAGGTTAAGAATCGTTTAGGTTCTTGATGTTATTTGTTTTCTATCATCTATTTAATGTTTTCATATATTCTTTTTAAATGACGGTTATAACAAAATCACATTTTTCAAGCGCCAAAATCAAAAGCACAAAAGACTAAGTAGGTATAGAACCACTAGAAAAATTGCCATCACAATAGTCTTGACTTGGTACATGTATTTTAAAAGTTTAAACGTTGTGGATTAGATAGATTTGATGGAGCGCAAAACCTCCCCTATCATTGTGGTAGTGTCCGAAAGCAAATCAACAACCCTTACTATTGAAAAGGTTGTAGAAAGTGAACTGATGTGTTCATCCCGTTGTTTAATTTTAGTACTGGAGAAACATAATTTGTCGTATATATCCATCCACAGAACGGTTATGTACTGCAATTTTTGGTATTTTATTGTTCCATTTAAAGGTAGACCACTCTTCAGGCATTTAGAATTGTTGCAGACTTTCGGATCCTCTTATTTTTTTTCACAAAGATGCAATATGAAATTGTGCACAATGACCCCACTATTCTTTACTTTATTGAATCCATACATATTTAACAGACTTTTGACAAAATTTGAGGAGATTCTAATATTAGTTTATTGCACTTATTAACTAGGAGTAAAAGTGTAGAAAGGTTCGGCCATAAAAATTGCTTCGATATTCGTTTGCCTATGTATCCCAAGACCTCTAAATATTTTTGCTGAAAATAACATAATATCAGTATTGTAACACATTATTACATTCAATTTAAATACATCATATAATCATGAAGAGTGAAAATACTTAACCAATTGGTCAATAACTCCAAAACATCTATAATTTCACAATAAATCCACAACAAGGTAAACTATGTCAACAAAACAGGGTTCTGCATGAAAAAAANAGATCTTTTGAATTTTTAAGAATCCACATTTGATTCACACCGCTTGTGGAGTAAGCTTTATTACAGTAATTTTTCAGGCCGTCTCTGACTGCGGTCAACAAAGTAGTGAGTAGCTGTGAAAGAGGTTTAGTGGTGCATCTGGAAGACCCGGCAATGAATCTCTGTATGGATTCTTATGAAGTTTAGGTACCAAGTAGATGTAAGGGAGTTGATCGTTTTCATCATTAGCTTTTATGCCAAATGATGATAACACTGAAGTGTTTTTTTTTACAATCTCATCCCTCGATATTGTAGTAGGGGTATAAGTAGGGTTTCCAGATGAACTGTCGATGCCCATCTCCTTCACAAGACAGTCGAGATAGTGTTTCTTACACACAAACAGTATGTTGTTAGAAGCTTTGTCTGCAGGGACAATGACGTAATTTTCATGGAGGTTGGACAGAGTTCTTTCTACAAGGTGATCTTCAAATATACTGGGATTTCTGGATTTCATAGCTGTTTTTAGGCGCCGGATGCGATTTACAATTGATGACTTTATGGACCTGATCCAGTCGGACAATGTCTCAACGTCCTCTTTCTCTTTCTTTGCCCACTTCCTAGCATAGTCTTCAACTGCATCCATCAAAATCTTAAAGTTGTACTTCCAGTTAAACGTTGTGGATTAGATAGATTTGATGGAGCGCAAAACCTCCCCTATCATTGTGGTAGTGTCCGAAAGCAAATCAACAACCCTTACTATTGAAAAGGTTGTAGAAAGTGAACTGATGTGTTCATCCCGTTGTTTAATTTTAGTACCGGAGAAACATAATTTGTCGTATGTATCCATCCACAGAACGGTTATGTACTGCAATTTTGGTATTTTATTGTTCCATTTAAAGGTAGACCACTCTTCAGGCATTTAGAATTGTTGCAGACTTTCGGATCCTCTTATTTTTTTTCACAAATATGCAAGATGAAATTGTGCACAATGACCCCACTATTCTTTACTTTATTGAATCCATACATATTTAACAGACTTTTGACAAAATTTGAGGAGATTCTGATATTAGTTTATTGCACTTATTAACGAGGAGTAAAAGTCTAGAAAGGTTCGGCCATAAAAATTGCTTCGGTATTCGTTTGCCTATGTATCCCAAGACCTCTAAATATTTTTGCTGAAAATAATATAATATCAGTATTGTAACACATTATTACATTCAATTTAAATACATCATATAATCATGAAGAGTAAAATACTTAACCAATTGGTCAATAACTCCAAAACATCTATAATTTCACAATAAATCCACAACAAGGTAAACTATGTCAACAAAACAGGGTTCTGCATGAAAAAAAAACTTCATAGTATCTTATTACTTATAAATTATATTGCACATGACTAGAAACATAATTTAAAACATTTGCGACATTTTAAACAAAGGATAAGGTGCGATAAGTGGCAGATTTGGCCCCAAAATTCAGTGCATTTCTAAGTTGTACCTCAAGTTTTTCTTTTATGTTCATTTGTAAATGATGTCTTTTTAAAACTATACAATAATGTAATGCCCAATCCTTGTTTTCCATATCCAAAATCTTATAACACGAACAATTAGCATAAGTTGATTGACACAATAGAAAGTACAATTCAAATCACGCAAAGGTTAAGAATCGTTTATGTTCTTCATGTTAATTGTTCTCTATCATCTCTTTATTGTTTTCATTTATGCTCTTCAAATGAGTGTTATAAAAAAGTTACCTTACATATTTGTCAAGGGCCGAAATCAAAAGCACAAATAGACGAAGTCGGTACAGAACCAATGGAAAAATTGCCATACACAAACATGGTTTTGGCTTCTCACAGGTATTTCAAAAGTTGTGGGTTAAACCGGTTTTATGGTGCGCCAAACTTTCTCCATCATTGTGGTAGTTTCCGTAAGAAGTCAACAACCATTGCTATTGAAAAAGTCGTAGACAGTGAACTGATGTGTTCATCCCGTTAGTTATTAATTGAATTATTTTAATTTGTTTTTCTTTTCTTTTTTGTTGTTGTTGCTTTTATTTATCTATTTATTTATTTATTTATTTTTTTTTCGCTGAAGAAACACGGATTAGTCGTTATGCATCCACATAACGAAAATGTAATGCGATTTTTTTAATGATTAAAACTACAAATTAATTCGGGTTTCAACTTTAATTTAGACATTTTAAGTCTTAGAAAATTTGTAATTAAAATGAAAACGCATGCCTTTTTTTAAAAAAAAGCTTTGCTAATAGAACAACATGAGGAAAATGATTAAATATATGTAGGATTTTCTTGTATATATAAAAATTGACGATAATTGTTCTCTCTAAGAGTGTTCCTTCTCTTTCCGTTAGGTGCTTATATGCCTTAAATGTATGCACATATATGAAAATATAATTTAAGTTTGTGAAATTTTCCACATTGTCTATTTTAAGCATTTAAAAGTGATCAAAGGGCAAGAAAATATGATCCATAATATAGTAAACCCTGTTTGAATAGATAAAACTTAAGGAAATCGAGAGCTCTGAGAACTGAAGCTCATACTGTCTACGGCCTTTCAACGGTAATTACCGTTGAGTAGCTACCGGACACTACCGCAATGGTAAAGGGCGTGTGGCTTGCCATAAAACCGGATTAACCCACCTTTTTTGAAATGCCGGTACCATGTCAGTACCATTGCGGTCGACAATTTTGCTGGTGGTTTCCACCTGATTTGTCTTTTTGTCTCGTGGACTTCGGCTTTTGACCACTCTGTTCGGTAATTTTGTTATTACCCTCATATACTCTATTTGTAAAATGCCTAGAAGCACGCATAAGACCATATTCATAGACCATACAAATGGATATCTAAGTTAATCGTCTTTTCCTCTGAATCTTCTTCTTTTAATTGATATTTTTACCCTACTTCACCTTTTTCCGAAATAATTCATTACTTACGGTTCTAAAACGCTTTGTTTCTACTGGATGGTCTCCACATTTTATTTAAATATTCATTAAGCTTAATCTGGAAAGTAGTTTTCCTAGGCTCAATATCACTTATTATCTCAAGTTTTTTCTGATATAGTTTTTTTGTAAATTATGTTTTACTTTTTAATATATAATAAATTTTGTTAATATAATAATACCAAGTATGTGACTACTAGAATCGTTTTTATACAAAATTACGCATTTTAAATAGTGGGTATGTGTACGTGTGCCTTCAAGCATACAACCCCCATTTGAAACTTATATTGTACTGACCATGGATCCTGGAGGATATTAAATTGTTTTTCCTTATATCCTTGCTTGGATAATTATGTTGTATTCCAATTTATTTTTAAGAAATGGAAATAATGTATTTTTAGTCTATTTAAAACTATACAATAATGTATAATGTCCAATCCTTGTTTTCCATATCCAATACTTTATCACACAAATAATTATTCATAAGTGAATTGACACAATAGAAAGTACAATTCAAATCACGTAAAGGTTAAGAATCGTTTAGGGTTTTGACTTTGAATTTGGTTTATCACTTAGATGATATTTGGTTATTTGTTGTCTGTCAGTTTTTAAACATCTTTGAGTTAATGGTCTTCCAAATTACTAAATACCGAAGTTATTGTAAATTTAAATTCTGCATATGCGCATTTCGACAACTTATGTCTCTTCAGTGCAGATAAAATCTAAATGTTTGGAAGACCATAAACTCAAGGCAATGTTGAGATTTTATCTGCACTGAAGAGGCATAAGTTGTCGAAATGGCCATATGCAGAAACTAAATTTACATTCACTTCGGTATTGTGTTGTTAGGTTCTTTGTGTTACTTGATTTCTATTATCTTTTTTTATTGTTTTCATTTATGCTCTTTAAATGGGAGGTTATAACAAAATTACAAAACATATTTGTCAGACGCCAAATTCAAAAGGGCACAAATACAAAGTAGATAGAAATCCACCAGAAAAAATGCCTTACATAAGGGTTTGGATTTGGTACAGGTATTTCAGAAGTTGTGGGTTAAACCAGTTTTATGGTGCGCCAAACCTTCCCTATCATTTTTTTTTTAGTATCCGAAAGCAAGTCAACAGCCATTTCGATTGAAAAAGTTATAGAGGTTGCACTGATGTGTTTATCCCGTTGAAGTTACATACGTTAGTCGTTATCATTCCAAAGAAACGGTTATGTACTACAATTTAGGTATTTTATTGTTCCATTTTAAGGTAGCACAACAGTCTTCGGAAGAAAATTGTCAGCCCCTAATTTTGAATGACTATAACTTTGTTATTTATAAAGATACAATAACAAAACAACGGCAGTAGAATACAGAAGGAACAAAGCACAAGATTACACAAATCAAAGTCCAGAGACAAGGCAAAAGCAAGAACACCAAAAGACGGAAGACCAAAGACACCACATGCCTACAAAACACTCGAACGTTACATATACAACACAAAAAACTAAAGCACTTACAGTGTGAACTCTCAATAAACAAGAGTGACATCAGGTGCCCCGGAAGGGTAAGCATGTCCTGCTCTGTGCACAGCACCCGTCACACTGTCAGTGGGTCAATTCAGGGTAAAGTCGAAACCGGTAATGTCAAATCAGGGAAGACGCAAATCTAGCTGAAAATGTCAGTTTTTATTTGTGACACTGACATTTCATATCTATCTATGATGTCGTGGTGACGGCCATAGAATTTCTGAAGGGACGAAAGTAACAAAGGCTGAACATATCCCTTACTCAGCAGTTTTTGTGACAGTGCTTTTGCTCTTTCCACAAAGTCACTGTATGTACTGCACGCTCTACAGTAACGAATTAATTGTGAAATATATACTCCATATGCTGGGGATGCAGGTATATTGCTGCAGAGAAAGGGAAAGTTCACAATTGGAAAGTCAAAATCATTACGTTTGTCATATAATCTAGATTTCAGACGTCCATGTTCGTCAATGTACAACAAAAGGTCAAGGTATGAAGCAGAATCGGGTGTATCGGTTGTCTCTTTAATTTCAAGTTCACTGGGGTAGATACGATGTAAATATTCTTTAAATTTTGGGTTATTAAGAGAAAGTACATCGTCTATATATCTGAAGCTGAAATTAAAAGTCTGGGCTAGCTGTTTTTGTTTCTGTTGTATCAGCCCTTGTAAAAACTTTGCTTCATACGAAAAAAGGAAAAGGTCAGCTAAAAGTGGCGCACAATTTGTTCCCATAGGAATCCCTATTGTCTGTTGAAAAACACGGCCTCCACATTCAACAAAATTGTTGTCGATCAAAAATTCAAGCATCTTAATCACGTCCTTTTCGCTGTATTTCTTGTTTGACTCAGTGTGGTTCTTTACAAAATATGTTTTATCTTTTCCTATTACCAGATAGGAATACCTGCGTTCTCCGGTTTTTTGTACAGAAACATTGATGTATCAGATCGGAAATTACTGTTTTAAGTTTATTATGGGGAAGAGTTGTATAAAGGGTAGAAAAATCAAAAGTTTGAATGCTATTGCAGTATGCGAGACTGTTTGAGGAAAGCTGTTCAAGGAGATCTTTGGAATTTTTAAGAATCCACATCTGATTCACGCCGAGGTATCAAATAAAAGGAAAATGACAAAATTATCTTTTGATGCTCATTTAAAGAGTATCCCTTTTAAGCATTAATGTCAAAATGTCCATATTTTGTCCATATGTCCGTGTCTCAGATTTTTGATATAGGGCCTGGTTTGAAAATAAATTAATTTTAAATTTTGAAGTTAAAATTTAAAATCAATTTATTTTCAAACCAGACCCTATATAAAAAATCTGTAAACATGTAAAAGTTATTATCATTTTAAAAATATTATATCAAAAACTCATTTTTTTCCAAATATGGACATTTTGACATTAATACTTCAAAGGAATACTCTTGAAATGAGCATTAAGAATCAGTTTAATCATTTTCCTTTTATTTGATACCTCATTTGTCATTGTATCTTTACTAATAACAAAGTTACAGGCTTTCAAAGTAAGGGACTGACAATTTTCTTAAGAAGACTGTTGTGCTACCTTAAGGTACGCCACTCTTCAGGTAATTAGAATTATGTCAGACTCTCGGACTCCTCTTATTTTTTCATAATGTTTGCACAATGACAACCACTCTTCTTTACTTAACTGAATTCATACATTTTTAATAGACTTTTGATAAAATTCGAGGAAATTCTTGATATAAGTTTATTGCACTTTTTAATGCAATGAGGAGTAAAAGTCTAGAAAGGATCGGTTTCCCGCTATAAAAACTAGACCCTTATATCCCAAGACCTCTAAATATTTTTTTATGAAAAAATATATAATATCATTATTAACAAATTATAACATTCATTTTAAATACATAATATAAACATGAGGAGTGACCATTCTTAACCAATAGGTCAATAACTCCAAAAAAGTCTATATCACAATAAACAAAGTAATATATGTCAACAAAAACGGGATTCTGCATATTTAATTCTTTATATTATCTAATTACTTAAAAATTATATTATTCCTGAATGGAAACAAAATTTTAAACATATGCGACATTTTAAACAAAGGACATGGTGCGAAAAGTGACTGATTTGGATAAAAAAAATTTAGTGAATTACTAAGTTGCATCTCAAGTTTTTCTTTTATGTTCATTTGTAAATGATGATTTGGAGTAAATGCACATGAGGCAACGTCTTTATAAATACATTTGTACATGGTAAAAACAAGCAAAGGAACAACGCTTTTATTGTTGTTCTTCATCTTGATATCACCATGACGCTTTTATTGTTGTTCTTCATCTTGATATCACCATGAGCCTTCAACAATGCGCCTTGCTCATATCTCATAGTAAGTTCAAGACGGCCTCTGGCTACGGTTTGAGTGGAATTCTTTGCCAAATAACAAAATACCGAAGTTACTGATAATTTATTTTCTGCATATGCGCATAAATGTCGAACAACGCTGCATCCATGTCTTTTCTGATCATGAATTTAAACTCAGAGAATTTAGTCAAAATAAGTCAAATTTGTTAATTTTCGACAAAATATGCAATTTGTCTCTTCTTCTATAGTCAAGAATTCAGCAATCTTACTTAAATATATGAACATTCTTACTGTTTAATACAACCCTATAACTTTAGCACAAAAATCTTTTGATTTCAAAGAAACTTACTTTTGGGCCCTCAACGCCCTTATTCTTTTGTATACTTTTGAAAAATTCAAAATAATTAGTTTTGAAAAATTCATACTAAATTGTGCAGTTAAAGTCATAAGTATATTAATTTTTCAACCATTTTTTTACTATTTTTTGTTATATTTTTATGATTATTTTTCAACCATATACATAACTGATAAACTTATCTAATACAATCCCATGCCTCTGCTAGTGACCTGTTAATTCCCGAGGGTATTCACCAGACCAATAGTCAGTACTTCGACGTTTTTTATTTGAAACTTGCAATATCTAATTTTTTGATCGTCTCCCTAATGCAAAGCTCTGTCCTCAGCTGATTTTGGCTTTCCATTTAGATCACATTTTGTTATTTGTGCTCTATCAGTTTTTAAACATCTTTGAGTTGATGGTCTTCCAAATATTTAGATTTTATCTACACTGAAATGGGATAAGTTGTCGGAAAGGCCATATTAAGAAACTAAATTCACAGTACGTTCGGTATTTAGTTCTTGGTTACCACTGGGTAGGTGCCTCTGCTTGTGGACTGTTTATAACCGAGGGTATTCACCAGCCCAGAAGTCAGTACTTTGATGCTGCCCCGAAAGACTTTTTTATTTGAAACTTTCAATATCTAAATGATTGTAAATTGTTGAAAATTAAGGAGAATCTCCATCATGCCAAGCTTTGTCTCCAGCTGATTTTGGCTTTCTATTTAGATCACCTTTGGTTATTTGTGCTCTATCAGTTTTAAACATCTTTGAAATTGTGGTCTTTCAAATGTTCATATTTTATCTGCACTGAAGAGACATAAATTGTCGATATGGTTATATGCAGAAACCAAATTTAAGTAAGTTTGGTATTGAGTTATTTGTCACCACTGGGTCGATGCCTTTTGTTGTGGTCTGTTTATCTTCGAGGGTATCACACTTTTCATGTCTTCTTCCAAATTAAGGAGTATCTCTCTCATGTAAAGCTCTGCCCTTAGCTGATTTAGGCTTCCCATTTAGATCACATTTGGTAATTTGTTCTATATCAATTTTAAACACCTTTGAGTTTATTGTCTTCCAAATGATTAGATTTTTTTGCACTGAATAGACAGAAGCTGTCGAAATCGGCATATGCGGAAACTAAATCTACAGTTAGTTCGATATTTAGTTTAACCCCCTGTTAATCCCCGAGGGTATAACCGGCCAAGTACTCAGTACTTTGGTGGTAGCCCGAAAGCCGATTTAATATGGAAACTTTTGTAAATTGTTGAAAACTAAGGAGTATATCCGTCATGTTAAGCTATCCTTAGCTGATTTTGGCTTTCCATTTAGATCTCATTTTGGTTTTTTGTGCTCTATCAGTTTTAAACATCTTTGAGTTTATGTTTATCCAAATGTTCAGATTTTATCTGCAGTGAAAGGACATAAGTTGTCGAAATCGCCATATGCGTAAACTAAATTAACAGTAAGTTCGGTATTTAGTTTCTGCTTCGATTGAATGCATTATTGATTTTTGCAACAGAAACAAAAGTGAGAAGAGTAAATTAAATCAGGTCTAAATGCAAATATTTTACGGAAAGACATGGAGTATATGAACAAGAGACAGTAACACATATGTTCACTCCAACTGCAATAAATCTAATGAGCTGTATGGCCATTTTGGAATTGAATTCCTCATCAGCAGCACCAGAACCCAAACATAAGAAATCCACAATTTCAAAATATGTTTAAAATGCACAAAACCAAATGCAATCCGAATAATCAGTAACATCAAATATAGCCAAGGACAAAACTACGATGGAGGGACTTAAACCTTAGGTTTCAGAATTTACATAGATTTTTATATTGATAATAAACAAAGTTTACATGTGAGATATAATCTCATGTACAAGTACACCATATCTAAGAAAAATAAAGAGCACACTTCTCAAAACGGGGCATTGTTTTACCAACTCCACACAAGTTTTAATAAGTGTGTGGTAAAATATCTTTGAACTATTCTGTTACTTTTAGCCAGGATTCATTTTCTGATTGTTATAAATCAAGAGGAAGAGTCAAACACGGGGATAAAACACATGGATTTATTTTATTAAAGGCGTCCACAAATGATCCTTTCTTTGTGGCATACAAGTAAAATGACATACAGAGAATCAAAATCAAAGAACAAGGTGCTATTAGGGGCTGATTCGGCCTAACATTTCGGTGAATCTTTAAGTTTCACTTCAAGATTTTCTTTTTTGTTTGTTTGAAAGTTGAGATCCCACTTACAAAAAAATACAAAAGTTATAACCCATGATGTCACAACGGGTATAGTTCTGTCTGACGTCATCAAAATGCCACTTTTGAACGTTTTCAGAGAAATACAAGAAATTTGGCATAGTTTCGAACTGTTTTCTTAATTTGAAATATCGAGCACATTCAAGAACCAATTTGAAAATTTACCAAATTATTAGTACAAATGAACTGTACCACTGATAAGAATATTTTTGTGGTTCTTGCATGTGCTCTATGTTACCTGTACAGAAATGGTAGTCGAAATTGGTCAAATTTGTGTTGTTTTTTTTTGTTTTTTTGTGTTTTTTTTTTTGTTTTTTTTTTTTTACAAAATGTGCAATTTGTTCCTTCTTCGACACTAAAAAATTCAGTTTTAAAGAAATCGCAATGTAACCACAAACAAATCTATGTCGTTTGGAAAGATATACTGCTTGTAACATTACATCGACAAACAAATACCGAAACAAAAATGATGAAAGGGGAATTCCAAAGGCATTTAATACCCAACACGAATTGAAACATTATTACAGACAAAACAAAAATGAACAAGAATGTCACAAAACTAAAGAACTAGCAGTGTGAACCCCTTCAAAAACTGAGGTATCATTGGGTGCTCCGAAATGTGAAAATGTACTACTGTGGTAGTACTTTTATTCGTGGACATCAATTTTCGTGGTTTTCACTAATATCACTATTTAGAGGGTACTTAAATTCGTGGTTACGAATTCTATGCTTTGAAACTCAGACGAAAAATGTATTTCGCCGGGAACTTAATTTCGTGGTTTGAGCAAACCACGAAATTAACGTACACCTGATCCCCACGAACAAAAGTACTTTCACAGTAATTATCAGACTTCCGCAGGTAATACTCTAAAACTTTCCTCGAGACCTTGCTTATGGAGAGAGTCGTGGGAAACTTAAACAAAGGTTCTCTGATTTTTTAATTCCTGAATTTTTAGCAACAGTTTAATTATTGGTCGATTCATTATAGCCAAAATGTACTTATAACCATCCATGTTTCTTCTATCAGAAAGGCCGAAAATTACAATAGCAGGCCACAATCCGCAGTGAAATCTCATAAAAAATACGAATGACAAAAGACAAACGTAACAACGATAAGAACTCGGGATATCCGAACTTGTTACCGGCACCCCCTTAATCCAGCTAAAGGGTTTATCCAAAACAACGAGGAAAATTACCCAAAAGATGTGTCTTCATTTTTCTTTTTTGTCCCGTACTCAAGTGGTGTCCTTGTTTCTTTGTGTGTCTGATTTTGCCATTGTCCATTGATTGTTCGTTCTTTTGATTGACGGTTCGGTTCTCACTTACTTATATACATGAATGAAAACAAAACCTTTCAAATCGAGTGAATAGCTCTAAAAAAAACAAACAAAAGCATAAGAATAACAAGGATACAAAACTATCGGCAAAAAACATTGATGTTTTGTTACCTAAGACTGACTTTTACTGTTTTGCTGTTGAAAATATCTTTATCCTGAAAAATGACTTGTTTTCCTGTATGACTTTCAACTCTAATTAAGTATGATGTTTTGACTGTCTAATTATCAAACAGTTCAAGTTTGAATATTCATGAAAAGAGATGTGCCAGAATAAAATATGTAAGGTTAAGATATGCACACTGCCCAACCTGAGAAGCACTCAAAAATGCTTAACCGTCCTGTAAGATGTAGGGATAATTAGACATACAACGGATGACAGTGACTGTAAGAGGACTTTGCTAGTTTAATTAACGTTTGTTGACAATCCCGCATCCACGACTAGAAAAGACATGGATGTAGCGTTGTTCGACAATCAGCAAAGAATTCCGCTCAAACCGGTCCTAGGGGTCGTCTCGAACTTACTATGACTTTTGTTCAAAGCTCATTGTTGAAGGCCTCATGGTGACTCCAAGATGAAGAACAACAATAAAAGTGTTGTTTCTTTGCTTGTTTTTTGCCATGCATTTGTAGAGACTTTGTCTCGTGTGCATTTACTTCATTTGCTTTCATTCACCATACAAATGGTCTTTAAACTAAAATATAAATCCGTTTAGTAGTCATTTAGAGAGTATACATTTAAGTTAAAAATTACCCATCTTTAATTGTTAGGTTTTTATTAAAAAAAAGACAAACCTTCGAAATTGTATTGGTTTTGATATTTATAGGTATGAATTGTTTAATTTTCGTCCGTGTTGTTCATCTGTTTATGTGTATTAAGGTGTTTCCTCGGTATTATACAGCCATTTTTTATAATTTTTGTTCAGTTAGGGCTCATATTTTAGAAAGTTAACCAAATAATTATATGAATAAGAAAATTCCAGAGAATTCAACTTTTTGTTCTTTATCTCTTTTACAATATCTTACACAAATCAAATAAAATTCTAATATGGCTTCCCGTATTAGCTTTGTAAATAGTCATGTTATAATACCAATATAACACTCTTAGCACATGCGCAATTTTTTTTAAGATGCATAGTTTCTGTTGCATATTTTGAATCTATTTTTAATTTTAACTGTCAAAATCATCTACCATCCACTAACAATTTTTTAAATTTAATTTGTTTCCAAAATTCATTTTGGAATTTTTTTACTTGAAAAGGCAATGTTCGGGACAAACTTTAATTTTCCTACTTGTGACGTCACAAATAACATCGTAATGTCCNGTTGTTTCTTTGCTTGTTTTTTGCCATGCATTTGTAGAGACTTTGTCTCGTGTGCATTTACTTCATTTGCTTTCATTCACCATACAAATGGTCTTTAAACTAAAATATAAATCCGTTTAGTAGTCATTTAGAGAGTATACATTTAAGTTAAAAATTACCCATCTTTAATTGTTAGGTTTTTATAAAAAAAAAGACAAACCTTCGAAATTGTATTGGTTTTGATATTTATAGGCATGAATTGTTTAATTTTCGTCCGTGTTGTTCATCTGTTTATGTGTATTAAGGTGTTTCCTCGGTATTATACAGCCATTTTTTTCTAATTTTTGTTCAGTTAGGGCTCATATTTTAGAAAGTTAACCAAATAATTATATGAATAAGAAAGTTCCAGAGAATTCAACTTTTTGTTCTTTATCTCTTTTACAATACCTTACACAAATCAAATAAAATTAAACGATTGTGCTTGAAATCAGTCACTAGATTTACAGAACACAGAAATTACGCAAGGGGGAATAATTTGATAAAAGTGATTTATATAGATATCATTAGAGAAATCTATGTTACACAATTGATCTCTCTTATTTTGACTTAATCTGTACTGAAGAGATATAAATTGTCGACATGCGCATATGCAGAATCCAAATTAACAGCAACTTCGGTATTTTGTTATTTCTTACCACTTGGCCGATACCTCTAATGGTTGACTGTTAGCCCCAGAGGGTATTCGCCAACCCAGTAGCCAGTCCTTCGGTGCTGGCCCGAAAACCCATTTTATCTGTGAACTTGTAATATCTAAATGTAACAAAATTTTGTTAAAAACTTAGGAGTATCTCCCTCTTCCAAAGCTTTGTCCTTAGATAATTTTGGCTAATCAATTTACATCTTATTAGTAATTTGTTCTCTATCAGCATTTACACACATTTCGGTTAATGTATTTCCAATTATTTTGATTTAATCTGCACTGAAGAGACGTAAGTTGTCGAAATCGTCATATGCAGAATCCCAATTAACAGCAACTTCGGTATTTTGTTATGTCTTATTTCATTGATGAAAACAATATAATGATTTCAAAACACATAATAAAAATGACGAAAAAAATTCTTAAATAGATTTTTGAAGTTATCCCCCACGTATTTATTTCCCCTTTTCATTTCTATGTATAATTTTCATTTTAAGTTTTTGCGCATAAACACAAATCTTTTTTCTATATTTTGAAATCTTTTTTCTATATTTTGAAAGATAAAACAAATATGTTTCTACACAGAAAATGTCACAAAAATCTATAATAGGAAATTAATACCTCGAAGACACCTTGAATAAAAAGGAAAGCAGGTACCGGCTTCAATTGCTAAAAACAGTTACAGGTTTCAATCTAATTTCATATTTCATTTCCGGAGCACCTGTTGTCACTCTCAGTTTCACTGAAGTTGACACTGTGAGTGCCTTTAGTTTGTTTTGAATGTTGTGATTTCTATATCTGTGCTTTGTATCTGTCTAACGTCATTGTTTTATGTGTCCTCGTTTTGGTAATGTCTTTGGACTTCAACTTTTTTTAAATTCCACTCCTTTGTTCCTTCGGTATTCTACTTCCGTTGTTTCTGTGCCGTACTCATGTGGCGTCTTTGTTTCTTGTTGTTTCAGATGTTTCCTTTGTCCTCCGTTTATCCGTTTTTAACATACAATGTTTCTGTTCTTACATATTGAATATGCAATACGCAAATAACAACAATACAACTTCTTCTACAAGAACAAAATCCTCATGAAAGCAAAAACTAATGTCAAAAACAAAATTCAAATGAGGCTGCATAAATTCATAAGAATTCTTTAACAAAAAAGTTTAGATTGGTTGAGGGGACTAAAACGAAACGATAGATTTTGCTCACTTTTCTCGTGATTAAAAAGTTTTTAATGGAAGGAGAAAAAGGGAGGTTTGGGAACCATAAAGCGGTTTAACCCTACGACTCGCTTGTGCTAGTGTCGGTACCAAGTCCGGCTATCCGTATTTCCTGTCGTTATTTACGATTGTCTCTTTAGTGTTTTTCTAGTGCAGTTCGCTTGCAAATTAGGGCATGTGGTTCTACTTTTCCGTCATTGTAGGTTTTTACTGTTATCATTTGTTAGTAATAGAAAAGGTGTGTTAAACTTTTCAGTTTGGTAATTTGAAATAAAAATATGATCATATATTTGAAAGCTGTTTAAGAGAGTACGAGCTTAAGATTTTCAGAAGCATTCGATATCCTCGGGTTTTATCCATTCAGCAGTGTTAAAATTTTTTGCACATGGATCATATTTTCTTTGTCATAGGTCACTTTAAAGTGTATAAAATAGACAATGTATAAAATTTAATCAACTTCCCAATTATATTTTTATATATTTAAATGGATATAAACATCTTATACAAATTAAGGGAAAACTCTAGAGAGAACTGTTTCCCGCCTAAATTTTGACGTGTTATATCTCAGAAATTCCTTCATGGATTTTCAAAATTTTTTTGCTTAAGTTGTTCTATTAGCAGTGCTCTTCAAAACAAAAGGTCAGAATTTTAATTGTAATTACAAAATTTCTGACACTCGTACTCCCTTTACCTACTTTTTCTTTTAGCTCTTTGATTTCAGATCCTTGCAATTCTGTTCGATAATTTTGTTATTATCCAGATAACTCTCCTTAAGGGAGTACGAATGTCAGAAATTTTGTAATTAGAATTAAAATGATGATCTTTTGTTTTGAATAACGTTACTAATAGAACAACATGAGCAAAAAAAAAAAAATTAAAAATCCAGGTACGAATTTTTGAGATATAAGACGTCCAAATTTTGTTGGGAAACATTTCTCACTAGAGCTTTCCTTAAATTTCCATTACATGTTTATATGCCTCAAAGTATATGTAGATATAATTGGAAATTTATAAAATTTCATACATTGTCTATCTTATGCATTTAAAGTGACTTATGACAAAGAAAATAGTATCCATGTTCAAAAATTAGCCTTGTTTAAATGGAAAAAAACGGGGATATCGGAGGTTTTTTAAATTTGACACTCATACTCCATTTTTGAATAAGAGTTAAGAAAAAGGAATACATTTTACACTCTTATCCAATAAATGTTGCTTATTTGTATAAAACTGTACAAAACTTTTGTCTAAATAGACGATTCTAATTTGACGTCTCTTAAACGATTTTTGTCTAAATCGAGGTTGTTCAAATATGCATGGGGGTAATAACAAAATTACCGAACAGAGTGGTGAAGAGCCGAAGTCCATGAGACAAATAAACAAATCACGTGGAAACCACCGGCAAAATTGTAAACCACAATGGTCCTGACATACCTAAACATGAAGTTTGAAATAAAAATTAAGATTCTTATAAATATTTGATCTTGCAGTTTTGTATTGTTAAAGTTTTCCAGTCCACTTACAAAAGTATTTGATTCAAATTTATATATAATTTTTCAGTTCAATTGGTGGAACGGTGATTATTAGCTTTTCTCTAATTTCTAGCAAGTTTAACCAACGCCTGAACGATGTGATAAAAATATTTCTCGTCACTAGTGAGAGAACAACTCACATGGAATTTCCCGCCAAATCCATTCGGAATATAATCCTCGGTGTTTTACATTATGTCATTAGAGAAACATTTTCTACAAATTAAACACGTTAATTATGAAATTTCTCACATCTTGTTAAATAAATTTTGAAATGTTTAAAAACTCGGCAAGCCTCGTTTTCAAACATTTGCAAAATTTATTTAACTCGATGTGAGAAATTTCATAATCAACTTAGTTCTCGTTGTAGAAACTATATTTACCTAACAGTGTTTTATTTTAAAAAAAAATACCTTTTTGTCCTCTTAGAAATGAAAATAATTTATGGTAATTTGAATATATACTGATTTTAACACGGGTTGGGCGTTAATATAGGTTAGGCTAAAATATTCGACATAAAAGGCCAACCTGTGGTAAAATCGGTACATATTGAAGCTCCCAGGAACTATTTCTTAGTTGAAATCTAGGCTATATGACAAGGGCAATGGTTTTAATTTCCGAATTGAGAACTTTTACTTTCTTTCCAGCAGTAACCCTATCTCTCCAACCTATGGAGTTTACATTTCACAGTTTATTCGTTACTGTCGAGCTTGTATTTTATATAGTGATTTTCTTAGTAGACATAGAGCAAAAACACTGTTCTAAAGCTGCTAAGTGGGGGATTTGTTCAGTCTTTGTTACTTTCATCCCCTCAGAAATTCTATGGCCGTCATCTTGACATCATTGAAAGATATGACGTGTCTGTGTCCCAAATCAAAACAGACATTTCTAGTTAGAATTCACGTCGTAACAGATTTGACATAACTGGTTTTGACTAACCTCTGGATTTACTCACTGATAGTATAGCCACTAGTGGAGCAGGACAAGTTTACCCTTTCGGAGTACCTGATGTCACTCCCGGTTTTCCTGGGAGTTCACACTATTAGTGCCTTGGTTCTGAATGGCGTCTTTTTATTCCCGTGCCTTGTGGTTGAATAATGTCCTTGTTGTGTCTTTGTTTCTCTGCGTTCTCGTTTCTGCCATGTCTTTTGACTTTGATTTTTGTAATTTTTACATCCCTTGTTCCAACGATATTCTACTACCCTTGTTTTATTGAAGCTTCCGTATTAGCTTATTTTTGACGTCATATTTAAATAACAAAATACCCAAGTTACTGTTGATTTAATTTTCTGCATTTCTCGTTAGTGCAGATCAAACAAAAACATTTGAAAGTCCATTAACTGAAAACATGTTAAAGCTGACAGAGGACAAATAACCAAAAGGGTCTAAATAGAAAAGCCTAATTTCAGCTAAGGACAGAGTTATGCATGAGGGGGATACTGACTACTGGGTTGGTGAATACCAACTGGGACTAACAGTCTACCAGTAGAGGCATCGGCCAATTGGAAATAAATAAAAAACAGAAAATTTCTTAGTAGATTAACTTGACAGACATCTGAGCTACATTAAACTGAAAAAAAAGACCTTTGAGGAGTAATACAAGAAATACGGAAAATGACTCTGTGAAAATGAGTAATTCTTTAAAGTCTTTATTCTTTGAATTAGAAAAAATATTTCGGTTATTTTTATACTAGTCAAAGTTTAAAATGTAAATGAGAACAGAACCGTCAGTCAAAAGAACGAACAATCCATGGACAACGGCAACATCGGGAACAAAAGGAAACAAGGACATCACTTGAGTACAGGGAAAAAACAAAAACTGAAGACACACATACAGATGAACAACACGGACCCAATAAAAACCATGGGTGAGATCAGGTGTACCGGTAGAGTAAGCATCTCCTGCTTCTTATAAGATACCCGCCGTGTTGAACATGTCAACTCCGGTAGTAAAGCCCAATCCGATAGAGGAAAAACAAACTTTAGTTGTAAAGGGAAATATCTGTTGTCATCTGGGAAACAGATATCCCATAGGGATCCACAAGATCGTGATGTCGACCGTAAAACTTCTGCAGTGATGACTTTGTTTTTGGTAACGTACCCTCGAAGTAGTCTATTTGTAAGCAACTGAGCTCTATCAAGGAAGTCACTGTATCGACCACAAGCCTTTGAGTAGCGAATGAGTTGTGAGATGTAAACCCCATATTCTGGTGCTTTTAGAATGTTCCTACAAAGAAAAAGGAAGTTGACTATTGGAAAAATGAAGTCATCGCGTTTGTAATAAAGCCTAGTTTGTAGTGTTCCTCTGTTGTCAATTTCAAGATGAAGGTCAATGAACGAGGCCGATGTGGAAGTATCTGTAGTATCCTTAAATTTAAGCTCCTTTGGATAAATAAGATGAAAAAATCACCAAAGCGAGGGTCGTTTAGTGATAAAATATCATCCGTATAACGGAAGCAGAAATTTAAGTTGTTTTTTTTTCTTCATTTTGAAGATTCAGCCTCATAGGAGTGACAACTCTTCAAAAGTTATCGGAAAATCAAACTAGCGAATTTTTTTATTGGCGAATATTTTGAAAATCTCATTAATGGCAAAAACAATATGTAGTTCATAGTTTCTCAGATTGAACACATTTTTTAATCAATGGTCTTTTGATCAATGATCTTCCAACTGTTTTGATTTGATCTACATTTTGGAGAAATAAGTTGTCGAAATAACCATAAAAAGAAATACAATTTGCAGAAACTTCGGTGTTTTGTTATCTAAGTATAAAAACAGAGTAATATCTCATTGTTAAATAAATTAAAAATGATGTAAACTTTGTTACTTATAACTTAAAAGCAAACATTCTAATGATCACTTTAAAAAATACTAATTATTAAAGGAGAAGAGCAGTTACCTGTAAATTCAAAATGTTTTCTTCAGGAATTGATTTTTTAAAGACATTATTGGTATACACCAGTACCATTGGCCTTGTGTGTTCTTCTAAACTTTTTACATTAAGGATATATCTAAGAGTCGTAACATAGCAGCCAGTCATACATATTTTAAGATGACCAGAAGTAAAGCTCATTGTTGAAGGCCTCAAGGTGACTTCAAGGTGAAGAACAACAATATAAGCGATGCTCCATTGCTTAGTATTACCATGTATTTGTAAAGACTTTGTCTCATTTGCTTTTACTCCACATTTCTTCATTGATATTATCTAAAAACTTTCTCAATTTTAAAAGTAAAATGCTGGTCTAAAACAAATTCCGTGGGTTTTTATATAATAAGGAATTTTCCACAGAAAAAAAAAATCGAATTCGGTCTTTCAAATAACAAAGACTGGTCCCACTTATTTTTTTTTTTATATGAAAATACGGCATATCTTAAACGCATACCGGAGTATGAAGTCAAGCGTTTTCTACCTTTTACATATGTTAAAAACATTTTTGCAATATTACAGGCAAAGATCTAATACTTATTTTCTTCTATTATAAAGAAATTCCAACAGAAAACTAGAATTTGGTTTTCAGATATCAATTTACAGCAGCTGTTCAGATATCAATTTACAGCAGCAACTGCACATTTCCTCTCTGTTCCTTTTGATTAATGCATATCAAATCAAATTGTTAGGAAAACCATCAACTTATATATATTTAAAGGCTGATAGAAAACGAATTACAAAATAAGATCAAAAGGAAAAATTAGAAGAGGACAGAGCAGGCCACGAAAGAGATATTCTTACTCATTTACTCATTTGTCTCATTTGTTTTCTATTCTTCTGTAACCAAGCTTTAATTTTTCTTTGTATTAGTTTTGTAACTAGTAAAGTCAAAGGAAATGACTAAAAACATTAAGGATGTTCGCTGGTCATGTTTATGTATTTCTGTCAGATTTTCGGACTTCTCTGGTTTTATCCATTTAAAAGCTTAATAATTTTTTGTCCAGTGACCCCCTAATTTTTTCCCATTTCATTTTATACATCTTTTTGAGCATTTTGACAAAATTTTATTCAGTTGGTGTTATTTTGTCACATTCTTTTTTGGATAAACATTGCTCATGTTAAACCTATGAAAAATGCAGAGGAGTTCGGTTTCCCGCCATTTTTCGAAACACTTGTTCCTCAAATATTTCATCGGTAACCTATTGATTTTTCTGGCTTAAATTAATTCTTTGTTGATTTTCTAACAAAATATCACATTTAATTGAAATCCTTGTTATTTTAGAATTGACCAGCAAACATCCTTAAAACGTGTTAAATCTACACATTTTTTTATTGATAGAAACTAAATTACTTGTTTTGTCACATGCCATATTTTTAGTGTATCGATTACTGATATACGTCCTTCATTTTCTATTAAAATTAGAAATTTTCTGACCATTTGAAATCAGCTCGACAATGTTTACGGCTGTTTGACAGTTCGGATCTCACTTACCTTAATTTATCATTGATTTTATATTTTGTTTGGTCATTTGTTTATATCTTTGACACTTGATACCATATGAAAAAGGAAAACGTCTTGCTCTTATTTTTGTTTTTCTTTTTTATTTTTCGAAGGTCAATTAAATGATGATGATTCAAAATAGACCAATTAATTATTGCTGTAATTACCAAGTTTGGAAAAAAAATCTCTGATAAAGTATTTTGTTTATATTATCATAGATTTCGTATTGTTGATAACGTATATAATAACAAAAAACCGAGGTCATTGTGAATTTAGGTTCTGCATATGCGCATTTCGACAACTGATGTCTCATCAGTGCAGATAAACACGAAACATTTGGAAAACCTTGAACCGAAATGTGTGTAAAAGCTGATAGAGAACAAATTACCAATAGGATCTTAATAGTAAAGCCAAAATCAGCTAAGGACAGAGCTATGCAAAAGGGAGATACTCCTTAGGTTTAACAAAATTTTCGTGAATTTAGATATTGCAAATTTTCAAATAAAATCGGTTTTCGGGCCAGCACCGAAGTACTGGCCACTGGGTTGGTGAATACCCTCTGGGACTAACAGTCCACCAGCAGTGGTATCGGCCCAGTGGTAACAAATAAAATACCGAGTTCACTGTGAATTTAGGATCTGCATATGCGCATTTCGACAACTTTTGTCTCATCAGTGCAGATAAACTCAGAACATTTGGAAAACCTTGAACCGAAATGTGTGTAAAAGCTGACAGAGAACAAATTACCAATATCATCTAAAGCCAAAATCAGCTCAGGAGAGAGCTATGCAAGAGGGAGATACTCCTTAGGTCTAACAAAATTAAGATTTAAATATAAATAATTAATAATGAAAGGTTATAAAGTGAAATGCACAAGAGACAAATACTCTACAAATACTTTGTTAACCGAGCAATGGGAAATGTCTACTGTCTATTTACTCCATATCCATTCATTCATAATCTCTCAGTTTATGGTCTTGGAAATGTTTATTCTGATTTGCACTTAAGAGAAGGCCATAAAAATCAAAGGAAAAGTTATTTTGTTAGTTATTTGTAATTCCGTTTGCCCTGAATAAATCCAATGACAGTGTGACGGGTGTTGTATGCAGAGGAGAACAAGCTTACCCTTCCAGAGCACTTGCTGTCACTTTTTTTTAGTTTACGCTGTTCTATTTGTGGTGGATGTGTGTTGACTTTATTCGTCCGGTTTACGGTGTTCTTGTTTTTTCCTTGTCTCTGAAATTTGATTCGTGTAATCTTGTGCTTTGTTCCTTCGGTATTTTACTGCCGTTCTTTTGTAATGAAGTTAGAAATCCAAATGCAATTATCAACTGCAAAAAAGGAATCCATTTGTAGGATAATCAAACTATAAAACGTTTTTGAAACTTAGTTTTAAAACATTGGAAGGAATTATCTTTCTTAGCTCACCTCTCATCATTTTACCCTTGGATATCTGTCATCAATATCATAGGCTGCATTCACACTATAAATTTTAATTTGAAATACCTGTTAAAACAGTACTTTTTACAACTAAAAAATCCTTGGTTACATTGAACTAGATGTTCTTGCAGAGATTAAATTAACATATCTGTGTTCTTTTTTATATGACATGCCCATTCATATGACTGTTCCTGAATTCAAATCACCCCTTAGGAATTTTCAAATACCTAAAAATTGAAAAATGAAAAAACACGTTTTTCTTTGTCACATGTTACATGTTACTCAGCTCTAATTGACAAAGTAATAAACAATACAAAAACATGATATACGTATTTAAATTAACAGAATCATAGACAATTTGAAACTGTTAATGAATGGTCAAGAAATATCAATATCTTATTAAAAAGAATAAATGATTGGCGTTCCTTTCATCAAATCAATACAAATAAAAATCCCACGTTACAATACAAGACATCATATCGTTTTCTAGCAAACATACATAAATCTCTATAAATTCATAAAATTGCCATGTTTAAACAAACAAAAACATATATAACCTCTCACTGATACTGCCGATGTCTACTGAAATATATGATGATTCTTGACCATACGTTTCGGGGAGTTTTGAGTTTGATTTTTTTTCTTCCGTAGTGCGACAGTGTTTTATCAGCAGACTAGGCTCCTTGAGCTAGCAGTATAGCGGCAAGCATCCCTTGCCCCTTCTTTCAAAATTACGTATTGTCATTTTCTCTCCTTTCAAGATTGTGGTCATGGAGTTAGTGGTCTTCCTGTTTTGCGTTTTATTCGTATGTTTATTATACTATAGGAAAACGGGACCGATAAAGGGTGGATTTGGGCACCAATAAACAGTCTAACCCTACCGCTGGCTTTTGCTAGTACCGGTATCAATTCTGGCTGTCTCGAGTTTCTATCGTTGTGTACGTTTGTCTTTTGTCTTATTTTTTTTGTTTTTTTCTGTGTAGTTCCCTGGTATTATGTGGCATGTGATTGTAATTTTCAGCCATTTTAGATGTTTCCTGTTATCCATGTTTTCTTTAATATTTGGTACTTTTTATTTCATTTGTACATCTTTATGCTTTCATGAGGACACTTTTTGGTAATATTATTATAATTTTCTTATATATTCAAGCGGTTTTTGCCACGATAAGCTAATTCCCTGTCTTAAATACACACTTTTTATTAACAAAAACTAAATTCTTGTTTTGACATATTTATTTATCTTATATACGTTCATCTTTTTTTATTGTAATAAGAAATTTCCTGACCATTCATTAGCAGTTCGACATTGTTTGTGACTGTTTTTAATTCATCATTGATTTATATTTTGGTCATTTGTTTCTTTCTTTGACAATTAACGCAGAGTACCATATGGCCAAGAAAAACGTTTTCTTCATCTTGCAAATGTTTTTTTTTTTTTTCAATTTTCGAAGG
This sequence comes from Modiolus philippinarum, assembly GCA_002080025.1. Taxonomy (NCBI): domain Eukaryota; kingdom Metazoa; phylum Mollusca; class Bivalvia; order Mytilida; family Modiolidae; genus Modiolus; species Modiolus philippinarum. The sequence goes on along the minus strand of MJUU01050530.1, from coordinate 16,065 downwards.
TCACTTAAATGATGACGATTCAAAATGGATAAAAACTTATTGCTGTAAATATCACGTTCGAATAAAAAAAATCATTGATTAAGTATTTTGTTTATATAATTAAAGTTTTCGAAACGTTACTAATGAATATGAATAATCAGCATTGAAAAGATATAAAGTAAAATGCACACGAGACAAATATTCTACACATATATGGTAAAACAATTAACGTCGATTACTATATGGCCAAGAAAAACGTTTTTTCCTCATCTGCAAATGTTGGTTTTTTTTTTTCAGACTTCACCCTAAATTGACCAACTGACAGTGTTACAGGTGCTGTATGTAGAGTCAGACAAGCTATCCTGCCAAGGTACCATTTTACTTTGGTTTTGAATTTCACAGTGTGAGTGCATTAGTTTTTAGTGTTGTATTTCTTTTTTTTGTTTCTTTTTTTTTTTTTGCTGTTCGTGTGTTTTGTTGGATTGTTGTGGTATTCTGGAGTTCCGTGTTTTTGTTTTGCTGTTTGTTTTGTTTTTTTTTGTTTATTTTTTTTTTTTTTTTTGTTGTTGTTTTTTTTCTTTTCTTTTCTTTTTTTTTGTTGTTGTTGTTGTTGTTGTTGGAGGGGCCCTAAAACAGATCAAGAATCAAGATAATGTTGTATGGAAATAAACAGAAAAAACCAATATTATTAGAGGTTGCATGAATAACGGTATTCTTTATGTTTTGATCTGACCTGCACTGAGGAGACATAAGTTGTCGAAATGCACATATGCAGAGTCTTAATTAACAGTAACTTCGGTACCTTTTTATTTACATCATTGCCTACACCAATAACATAAATGGTCTCTGTGAATTACAATGTGAGGAACCTGCTCAAACATTAACAATTTTTTTAACAACTATAAAAAAATCCTTGGTTTTGGGCTAACCAATTGATTAGGGGAGGGGTGCTTAGGCGATTTTGCCTAACTCCAAAGATTTTCATTTTCATTCAATGTCATATCAAAATCTTTTCTTTTTTTTGCATTTGCAATAAAAAATTTATTCTTCAAATAGAAATGCAGTTATTTATGTCATGTCAAGGATTAGAATACTAATTTCCATTGGAACCGAGATTAAACACTTATTTACAAAATCGCACAAGCCCTTCCCCTGAAAATCAAATCATGTACCCACCCCGGGGGGGGGGGGTAACTTGGTATTTTTTCTGGTAGGGATGTGCCAAATTGATCTCGGAAACATGCCCCGAAATTATATACTCGTGTTCTTAAAACATACCCCAAATTTATATAACAACTCTAAATTTACCACACGAATCTGTTCATATACCATTGATTTTAACATGATAATTTAAAAAATAAACAAAACAAAGCAATAAGTACATGAAATATTGAACATTTAAAGAAAATAACCATCAGGAATTATGTTATTTCATAAATAATTTCACTCTTTTGCTTTTTTATATCCAAATTTATATAAACCATTATTCCTACATGCAAATTTATATACAATTTATTTAAAAAACACACCCAAATTTATATATTGCATGCAAAAAAACATACCCGAATTTTTTGCACATCCCCGTATACCTAAATAATGGAAGTCCCCCCCCCCCGGGGGGGTACCTACATGTACCTTGATGTACCTGCAGATGTTATATTAACAAATCTGTGTTCATTTTAGATTGTATGTCTATTCGTAGGCGGGCGTGTTGCGTTTTCAAATCATCCTAATGGAGTTTTCAAATATTAAAAGAAATAGAAATAACACACTACCGAAGTTACTGTTAATTAATCTTCTACATATGTGCATTTCGACAACTTATGTCTCATCAGTGCAGATAAAACCAAAACATTTGGAAGTCCATTAACCGAAAAATGTGTAAAACCTGATAGAGAACAAATAACCAAAAGGATCTAACTAGAAAAACCAAAATTCAGCTAAAAACAGAGCTATGCAAGAGGGAGATACTCCTAACTTTTAAACAAAATTTGGTAAAATTTAGATATTGCATATTTCAGTGAAATCGGTTTTCGGGTCAGCACCGAAGTACTGACTACTGGGTTGATGAATACCCTCGGGGACTAACAGTCAACCAGCAGAGGCATCGGCCCAGCGGTAATAAATAACACACTACCGAAGTTACTGTTAATTTATCTTCTACATATTTGCATTTCGACAACTTATGTCTCATCAGTGCAGATAAAACCAAAACATTTGGAAGTCCATTAACCGAAAAATGTGTAAAACCTGATAGAGAACAAAAACCAAAAGGATCTAACTAGAAAAGCCAAAATTCAGCTAAGGACAGAGCTATGCAAGAGGGAGATACTCCTTACTTTTAAACAAAATTTGGTAAAATTTAGATATTGCATATTTCAGTGAAGTACTGACTACTGGGTTGATGAATACCTCGGGGACTAACAGTCCACCAGCAGAGGCATCGGCCCAGTGGTAATAAATAACACACTACCGAAATGAAGAACACGTTTATCTGAAGAACATTTTACTCAGCTTTAATTATCAAAGTCAAAAACAAAAGCAAAACAATGATATATCTCTTATATAAATTAATAAGTAAAATCGTAAACAATTTTAAATTGATAATGAATGGTGAAGGAATATCTAATGACAAAGAGAAAAATGATTGAGGCGCTTTTACCTATAAAATCGATACACATAAAAATCCCACATTCCAAAACATATATGGTTTTCTCGCGAACATGAATACATATTCATAAAATTGTTATATTCGGACATATCTTTTTAAGTCTCCCAAACGAAGTTTGGGGAGACTTATTGTTTTTACTCAATTCTTATTTTTATTTTTCTTGTTCTTCTTGTCTTTCCGCCTCAAAATTTGTCCGACCATTTTCTCGGAAACTAAAGGTCCGATCTTCACCAAACTTTACAGGAAGGTGGATCCCTATCCCGAAAGCTGCAAAAAGGTCTTGAAATTTTCAAAATGGCACCGGTTTCGATGGAAACGGCAAAAAAGGCGGGAAAATGAAAGTGCTCAGAATTGGATGAAACTTTACAGGAAGGTTGCCTAGGACATGGGGAATTGGTTTCTGGTCTCCAAGACTTCAACTTGGCACCGGTTGCCATGGAAATTGCAAAAAAGGCGGGAAAATGAAAGTGCTCCGAATTGGATGAAACTTTACAGAAAGGTTGTTTTAGACATGGGGAATAGGGTTCCGGTCTCCAAGACTTCAAAATGGCACCGGTTGCCATGGAAACAGAAAAAAGGCGGGAAATTTGAAAGTGCTCAGAATTGAATGAAACTCAACAGACAGGTTGGCTATGATGTGTAGAAGTGATTTTCAGCCCGAATTTCTGATTTGGGAGTTCGTTTGGGAGACTTTTGTATCAGCATCCTGATACAGTTATAAATTTTTTCACATATTTTTCTTTTGCCCAATCTTTTTGCATGAATGTGGATACTTTTGAAATAAGAATTATTATGAAATTCCTATAGGTTTTACTGTTTTGGTCAAATAAACCGCTTTCCTGTTTAGGTTGGCGTTGAACAACAAAAATCAATCAGTCTTAATTTCAATATAAACTGATTTGGTTTTCATTAAGAATTTATGCTTCTCAGTTAAAAATCAACAATGATTAATGATAAAAACTACTGAGCAGTGTTCGACAAACCTCTTGATATTGTTCTGCTTTACATACTTGTAAGCCGGAATCGCATCATTTTGTTTTGAGGTCCCTTAGAAATATTAGCAGTGAGTAATTTAGAGGAGTTTCCCGCCAAATTTTAATCCTTAGTGTCTAAACAACGAGAACAGCAACATATTGATTTTTTTCCATTCGCTTCGTTATTTATTACCACTGGGCCGATGCCTCTGCTGTTGGACTGTTAGTCCCCGAGGGTATTCACCAACCCAGTAGTCAGTACTTCGATGCTGACCCAAATACCGATTGTATTGAAACTTGCAATATCTAAATTTTACGAAATTTTGTTTAAAACTAAGGAGTATCTCCCTCCTTGATAGCTCTGTCCTTGGCTTAAATTTGGCTTTTCTATTTAGATCTTTTTGGTTATTTATTCTGTATCAGCTTTTACAATTTTTTTGGTCAATGGACTTCTACTATCATTGTTTTATTGAGACTCCGGTATAAGCTTATATTTGACGTCATATTTAAAATGATAATTTCTTGTTAGATGCACTAGACAGACATCTGAAGTACCTTAAGCTGAAAAGGGGCCTTTGAGGATTAACTTTAGAGATACGGGCATTGATTCTATATAATCGTTTAAATTCTTAATACTTTGAATTAGAAAAAATATCATTTTTTTTATATTGGTCAAAGTTTGGATGCTCAAAAATTTAAAAGAACAACTTGAAAACCCGGTAACTTTTAAAGATCCACTCGTTGAAAACATTCGATTTTTCTACACTCTATACTACTCTTCCCCATTCAAAATTGAAAAGCTGTTTGATTGATCTTATCAAGAACGCATTTACTTACAAAAAAAGACAGAACTTTAAATATATAGCCTTAGCATATACATCTACCTAAAGTGCCAAAAGGGTACAACACGATACTACACTGAAGAACAGGTGATCAGCATACCGGAATTTCTCATTGACAACATATTTGTCCAGTTAGGAGGCAAGATATTCCAACAGACAGTCGGCATTCCAATGGGTACGAATTGTGCTCCTCTCTTAGCCTACCAGTTTTTGTTCAGTTACGAAACAGAATTTTTGCAAAATTTGGTCAAACAAAACAAAATAAAATTAAAAAGGCTAGATCCTTTAATTACTCATACAGATATATTGATGATGTCTTGTCGCTTAATAATAGTAAATTTGCCGACTATATTCCATTAGTATATCCCACAGAACTGGAAATAGAGGAGACTATACAATCTGACTATTCTGTTTCGTTTTGAAATTTACTTCTGGAGTAAAAAATTCAATGCACTGACAAATTTATGACTTTGACATTTAACATAATCTGGACACACAGAAGCTATAGTTAGTCGTCACATAAGCGGGAGGTTGATGCATCATTAGACCTGGTTTTACCCACCATTTTATTTATAAAATGCCCGTTCCAAGTCGTGAATATGACGGCTTGCCAAAAATGTTCTCTGTTGGGTTGTTTCCCTGGTTCTGTCGTATGTATACGAATTTTCCTTACTGGTTCTCCCTTTGATCGATTCGGACTTTTGTTGTCACTTTTGTTTGAAAACTCTTCAAATTTATAGAAAATCAAACTAGCGAATTTTTTGTTGGCGAATATTATGAAAATCCCATTAAGGGCAAAAACAATACGTAGTTCATAGTTTTTCAGATTGAACACATCTTTTAATCAATGGTCTTTTGATCAAAGATATTCCAACTGTTTTGATTTGATCTACATTTTGGAGAAATAAGTTGTCGAAATAACCATAAAAAGAAATTCAATTTGCAGAAACTTCGGTGTTTTGTTATCTACGTATAAAAACAGAGAATATCTCATTGTTAAATAAATTAGAATTGATGTAAACTTTGTTATTTATAACTTAAAAGCAAATATTCTAAAGATCACTTTAAAAAAATACTAATTATTAAAGGAGACGAGCAGTTAACTGTAAATTCAAAATGTTTTCTCCAGGAATTGATTATTATAGACATTATTAGTATACACCAGTGCCGTTGGCACTGTGTGCACTTCTGAAATTTTTCACATTCACGATATTACTAAAAGTCGTAATATGGCAGCCAGTCATACATATTTTAAGATGACCAGAAGTAAAGCTCATTGTTTGAGGCATCATGGTGACTTAAAAATGAAGACCAACAATAAAAGCAATGCTCAGTATTAATAGACATTTTCACCAGAAGCCGAAACCGAGACCGAAGCCGAAACCAATTTAACTTGAATAATATTCAACATTCAAAGGTGTTTCTGTGATATAAATCATACTTGCATAAGTCTTTGAACTAGGTTGATTATCCTTTAGCAAAAGTTTTATTCTTTTCGAGGCGTAAAAATATACGTCTAAGCAATAGTTCAACATTTGTGAAATGTTACATAAGTTTTGATGCTTTGATATTCAAATTGGCTTCGTGTGTATGGAGTGGCAGTTGGATGGCCGGATATGTACCTGAAATCAGGATAAAGATGCTGTAACATACGGATTAATTGATCCTACAGGTCCATATGAGCAATAGTCTTTTCTTAGAGATTGTTATAAACTATATTTATGGCAAGTTTATAATTAAAACTATTTATAACAAATTGTCAATATTTACAATTCATTTTTGAATATTCATTATTTAATTGTTAATAGTTTGAATTCAATTGTTAATATGAACAATTCATTTATCAATATAACTAATTGGAAAAGAATAATTTATATTTCTCACTGAATTGTAAATATGAATAAATCAATTATTAATATAAATAAATTGATTATAAAAATGTATTAATGACTTGTTAATGTTAATAAATGAAATATAAATATTTAGAAATAAGTAAGAATAAAAAATATTAATTAATCAATTCTTGATAATTATTGTTCTCTTTATAATTGTTAAAAATTGAACTTTGATTATTAATAACTGAAAAGCAATAATTTGCAATGAATTATAGATATTAGTAAATCAATTATTAATTTAATTTATTCAATAAAAGATATTGACAAATGAATTTTAAATATTTATATATTTATATTTAGTTGTTGATATATTTATAAATATCAACAATTAATTATAAGTGCTTGAAATTCATCTGTTAATACTAATAATATCAATTATTAATTAATCTAGCTATTTATATTGATAATATATTGATAACTATTCGTAATTCACTCATGGATATTAATAGGTATACGTTGTTTTTTTTAATATCTATAATTTCTGCTTTTTTCTTTTATAAAAATTTAGAAATCATTTATAAATATTTATATGTCATTTATCAATATTTATACTTCATTTATCGATATTTATGCTTCATTTAGTAATAAAAACAAATTATTTACAAGTATTTATTATTCATTTATTGATATTAATAGTTCTTCATTATTATTAATAACTCATTTATTGATATTTTTATTTATTAATATTAATAATTCATTTATTAGTATTAATAATTCATTGATAAACCTTTCAATTTCTAGATTTCCTATGTTTTTATTTCATCTATGCTGATGAGACATAAGTTGTCGAAATGGCCATATGCAGAAAGTAAATTTACGGTAACTTCTTTATTTTGTTATTCATTGATATTTGCAATTCAGTATAATAGTAATAATTCATTTTCCATTTTTGAATATTTTATTAATGAATTATGAGTATTGACAATTGAATGATAAATATTTATAAATGAATTGCTTATAATAATAAATTAAATATTTTTGTCCAATATGGCTTGCCATAAAGATACTAGTGCATAACAATCTCTTAGAAAAGACTATTGTTTCTAAGGACGTGAAGAATCAATTAATCCGTCTGTTATAGCATCTTTATTCAGATTTCAGATATATATCCGGTCACCCAATTGCCACTCCATACACAAGAAGACAATTTGAATATCAAAACATCAAAATTATGTAACATTTCACAAATGTTGAAATATGCGCTGCACTATCGCTTAGACATTATTCTTATTCCTGGAAAAAATCAAAAATTTTGTTAAAGGATAACCTATATATCTCAAAGACTTATGCAAGTACGATCTATATCACAGAAACACTTTTGAAAATTGAATATTATTGAAGTTAATTGGTTACGATTTCGGCTTATGGTGAAAATGTCTATTACAATGTATTTCTAGAGACTTTGTCTCATTTGCATTCACCCCATATCCCTTCATTGATATTATTCTAAAAAAAACTTTTTCAATTTTACAACTGAAAGGCTGGTCTAAAACAAATTCCGTGGGTTTCTGTATAATAATGGAATTTTCCACCGAAAAAGTCGCATTTGGTCTCTCATAAAAAAAAGAATACCAGAAGACGTTTTCAGCAATTTACCTTGTATTTTGATCCCACATTTTTGTTTTTATATGAAAATACGGCATATCTTAAAAGCATACCGGAGTATTAAGTCAAGCCTTTTTTAAGTTTTACATATTTTAACAAATGTTTTTGCAATATTTCAAGCTAAGAGAAAAAAAAGGCTTTTGTATTATAAAAAAAAATCAACAGAAAACTGTACTTGGTCCTCAGATATCAAAGTCTACTAGTAGGCGTTTTTTCTTAATTTTACCTTGTATTATGGCGCTTTTGCTCCCCCAGCTTGTGTCTCTTAAATGCAGATCAAATCAAAAACTTAAGGAAACCTTCAACTTAAATTTGTTAAAAAGCTGATTTAGAAATAGAATTGCAAATAAGATCAAAAGAGATATTCTTATTTGTTTTATGTTCTCTGTAACAAGGCTTTAAGTTTTCTTTGTATTACTAGTTGGACTGAGATACTATAAAACGTGTTTTATAAACTCACTTTTCTTACCCTTCCGGAGCACCTGATGTCACTCTCGGTTTTTATGGGAGTTCACACTGTCGGTGCTTTTAGTTTTTTGTGTTGTCTTGTATATCATACCGTAAAATTTTAGTTTTGTCTTCGTTGGTGATAATCGTGATACTGGTTTGTCCTGGTTAATGTTTGAATACACAAGAGATTTATAACAGCTTTTCAAATTTTTGCCTTGGTACTGTTGGAGGGTTAGAGTAGTAACACGTACCATGGATTTTTATTGGTTTTGTCTAAGGGTTAGAAAATGGCAATTCCAATCAGCCTCAAATCATAACTTTCAAAACAATATATACCTCACTGATCGTATGACGGATGTCGCTAGTGGAGGAGGAAATGCTTACCCTTCCGGAGCACCTGATGTCACTCCCGGTTTTCATGGGAGTTCACACTATGAGTGCCTTAGTTCTTAATGTTATCTTTTTATTTCCGTGCATTGTAGCTGTCTCACGTCCTTGTTTTGGATTGTTTTTATCTGTTACCGTTTTTGCCATGTCTTTGGATTTCGATTTTTGTAGTCATCGCTTCCCTTGTTAATTTGGTATTCTACTGCCGTTGTTTTTTTTTCTATTGATAGAAACTAAGAGGACGACCATTTGATTCTGAGGGGTGGGGGGCTGGCAGATTTTATAAATAAGTATTCTGTCCCTGAAAAAGTTGGAAATGAATAATCTGGCCTGCACAACTAAGAAAAAAACAATAACTCTCCACAAACTTAGTTTGGGAGACTAACTAAATAATCTGACCTAAGATTTATTTGTACGATACGATTATGTTATTGAAAATAAAAATTTTCGCCGCGAAGCGGCAAAAATAAATATCTGGCCCACAAAATTTTGAAAATAAATAATCTGGCTCGACCGAAACTGCCAGCCCCTCCCCCCCTCAGAATCAAATGGTCGTCCCCTAAATTCCTGTTTTGTCACATGCTATATTTTAGTGTTTTGTTTATTTATCTAATATACGTCCTTCATTTTCTATTGTAAGTAGAAATTTTCTACTATTTATTAGCAGCTCAACATTGATTACTACTGTTGAACGGTTAGGATCTCACTTGCCTTAATTTATCATTGATTTTATATTTTGTAGTTTGGTCATTTGTTCATTTCTTTGACAATTAACGCTGAATATCATATGATCAAGAAAAACGTCTTCGTCATATTCAAATGTTTTTTGAATTTTTGAAGGTCACTTAAATGATGAATATTCAAAATAGACCAAAGAATTATTGCTGTTAATGGCATATTTGAATAAAAAATATCTGATGAAGTATTTTGTTTATATTTTCATAGATTTCGTTTTGTAAGAAACGTTTATATAGATAATACTTTCGTTGTTGTTCATCTTGAAGTTACCATGATGCCTTCAACAATATACTTTCATCATACCTCATAGTAGTCTTAGAGTCTTTGTCTCATGTGCATTTACTCCATATCCATTAATTGATAATCTCTCAGTTAATGGTCTCAACTGATGGATAGCCAATGTTGTGCTCCGCAATTTAATCGCACATTAGGAAATAAAGAGTCAGATAAGAAAAAGGTTTCATTTTCGGGCCCGAACAGTGATTTGACCGCTTTTCCTTTGTGACGTCATAACTGAATGACAGGTGTGAAACGTCATATTCCGTTTAGTTTGCCGCGAATTATCTCCCTTTTCCGTACATAATGTTTAACCTGCAAAATTGTAAAACAAAAATCTCCGTTAAAAGCATGGTGACATACACATTTTTTGTTGTAACTAATAAATCACATCATGAGCTATCTTTTCACAAAAATACATCAATTTCTCATGGATAAAAAATTCAATTCCATTAAGGTGGCTTACTCATCACATTTTTTAATTTGTGTCAGATTTCTGAACTCGTCGTGTTCCAATTCAGTGCTTAAAAAAATTCACACGAACACCCACTTTTTATTGCATGAATGTCTTCTATAGGCCAAATTAAGACACTTCACAAGTTTTCATAAAATTCTTGATATAACTTCCTAACTTTTTGGCACAAAAATAGTCCTGATGAAATCCAGAGAAATCCCTTTCCATCCATATTTTTAATGTCTTATATCTCCGTAAAAAGCACGGGGACCTGTATAATTCTTTTTACCATTCCATATAGTCTACAATGCTTTATCAATTAAAATAGGTTTAAAGAAATTCTTGATATGAAGAATATCAGGAGTAAGCTTTCTAAGCTGAAAATAACCTTTCCATATTTCCCCGTGCATTCTATATAATTTTAGGCGAAAAAAATGGCTACAAATGAGCAAGATTCCGGGTAAGTAGTAGTCTGCTTCAACCAGACTCTTACATGTATGTAGAGAGTCTGGTCCCACATAACACATATACATGTTACCGATAGACGGCGCGAAAAAAAGTAGGCGGAGCTTATCAGATAGTAAATAAATAAACACAAACCACGTGTAGATTTTTTTACTCGCGTTATTCTTTGCAATGACATTTCATAAATAATGCATCCTTCACATCACCACGCGTTTTATAGGAAAGGTAATTGAGAATACTGCAGAAATGCTTGTTTTTCTTTTTTATTTTTTTTTACTTTAGTTTTGTTTTTTGTTTGGGGGGGGATATAACTACTTTTGAATTTTCGCTTCTGTAAATTTGCAACAAATATATATATGTGGTAACATTGATGGATTTCAGCGAAAAAGTATTACTAGCTATATGTGTTGGTAAATATATACATGACTAGGTTTTAAAAGTCTTTTTAAAGTGCCACAAATCATATTTATTTGAATAATGTAGGGACTTCAATGAGAGATTTTTTTTATATGCAGATACAAACGATGCAAACAACGAAAGAAAGTTTTATCTAATGAAGATCAAGTTACAAAATAAAAAAAAATGATTTTTTTTTCTCATTCTTCTTTTGTTTTCAACTGTTCTGCATCTTGAACCTACTTGCATTTCATATATTTTTTTGGCAAAAGCTTTCTTGCCGGAGCCGAGAAAAACCCAAAATACCAAGCGAATATATCAATACCAACAATAATATAGACGTTACGCCGCCTCCTTCCACTTGGATCAAAGTGATGACCTACATAAGCCGTGGAGGGCTGTAATGTGGATTGCCCCTTTAAACTGGTGGAATGAATGAAAGATTGTCACAAAAATACAATTGAAAATCAGAAATTCGGATCGGACAAAAAAATCGCCACCAGTGCTATTTAAACCTACGGGAAAATCATATTTTGATCAACTCTGAAAAAGTCCGATATGACTAAAATATGGCCATCAGCGCGGAACATACTTAACATAAAACCCTATTAGAGAACATTATATTCATCTTGTTCTGCATTATTGAAGCAACTGTTCTGGAAAGATGTAGGGAAGGGCCTCAACAAAGATTGCACATTTCGATCAGCAAAAACACCTGGCCACCACACTGAACTTAGTATAACATTGGTCCTATGTGAAAATCACATTTTGATTATGTCCTCTGAATTCTACCAAAATGTTACAAAAATAAATAATATTTTAAACATCGCCTCTGAAACCCCTTCTCAAAATAAAAAAAAAACTTCACAGGAATGTTTTATAGAAGGTCCTTTACAGTACTTTCTGGTTATATTTGGAGCGGTAAGCACAGAACATAGTTTTTGACGTTATTGGAAAAACTTCATTTGGCTTTGAAGCCAATTTAATTAAACTTCGCTGGAATTATATGTAGGGAAGGTCTTTTACAAAGTTTACCTATTTTTGTGTCCATTTCAGAAAAAACATGGCGACCAGCGTGGAACATAGTTTGACTCTATGAGATTTTTTTCAAGTGAGCGATACAGGCTTACTTGGTCTTGAAAGAATTTCTCATATGGATGCACTGTCACAATTTCAAAATTTGGAATTTTATTTTCTTTTATTTTTTTATTTTTTTTTTTGTAATTTCAAAATGTTCTTACAATCGACTTGATGGGTGCCCTTTGTTTGTCTATATGTTGTTATTGTCTACCATCTTGTGACACTGGTGCTTTTGTCGGGCTTTTGTGACACTGGTGCTTTTGTCGGGCCCTGGCTAACAGTGAATCAATGTAAGGATACTTTGCCAGTTTGATTAATGTTTGTTCGAGCAACGCTACATCCATGGCAAGCAAAAATATGAGTTCAGCGTTGCTCAACATTTAGCGATGAATTCCTCGACAACCGGTGCTAGGGGCCGTCTTGAACTTACTGTAAGGTATGAGCAAAGCTCATTGTTGAATGCCTCATTGTGACTTCAAGATGAAGAACAGCAATAAAATCGTTTTTCCATTGCTTGGTTTTATCATGTATTTGTGGAGACTTTATGTCATTTTCATTTACTCCATATCAAATCATTGTAATTTATTAAGTCGTTGTTTTCCGCAGGAGATGAAAATAATTCGGTTTTAATTTCTAGACATTATTGTGTGGTTTTGTCGTACAAATTCTATTTCGTTAAAGCTTACTTAATGTAAAGGAAAAAAACATTGCATGAGTAACATGAAGTGTGTATTTGATACAAAACGAATGTCTCCCTCAATATTCTATGGCAAAAAGGGGCATAACTCCAACAAAAATTGGCCGATCAATCCGGCCATACAGGATGACAGTAAGGCATGATGGTCAATAATCCTGTAAGTTTCGTCGAAATGCAGTGGAAAATGTAGGTGAATGGTCGTCCACAAACTTTGTGACGGACGCACAGTAGTACAAGAGGCGGAAAAGGTAAATACAATATGTTTCCCCCTTGAGAGAGAGGTGAGACATAATAAGCTGATTTATGATTTTAGAATCCCCCCTTTCCTCATTCTTGCTTCGGTTTATTCGTTTGCTGATGTCATGCATTATGTATACTTACGGTGCTAGGGGCTGTCTTGAACTTACTGTGAAGTTTGAACAAAGCTCATTGTTGAAGGCCCCATGGCGACTTCAAGATGAAGAACAACAATAAAAGCGTTGTTCCATGCTTAGTAAAACCATGTACTAAAAAGTATTTGTAGGGACTTTGTCTCATGTGTATTTACTCCATGTCCCTTCATTACTAATCCTAACATTTTGGAAGGCCGTATGCCAAAGTCTTTGTTGAAGTTGAAATACAATGCAAAACCATTAGTTGAACCCATTTCTTCCATGTTTTATTAATAGAAGGGATGTACAAGTAGGGAGTCCGAGATGGGGAAACGGTGAAAAAGGATCTCACACTCTTAAATTTCGAGATTTTTTGGGGGTAGGTTTTTGTTAAAATTCGTTGTATAGCACCCTAGAACCAAACTAAATATTTTGAAGGGCAAATGTTTATACACTTTAACAAAAAATTGGTTTAAGTTCTCGTCTCGTCCTTCGAGTAGTACCATCTTCCTAAACACTGTAAAATGTCTTAAATATCCACCAAAGACTCTTAAATATCCACCAGACTATACAACCATGGTAACATTGGCGAATCCAGAGGGGAGGTGGTCCGGGGGTTGGAACCCCTTTTTTCTGGAAATTTTTTTACATTTCGTGAGGAATTTGATCACAATTGACAAACAATTGTCAAAAAGTAGCCCTCTTTTCAAAGACTGGACCCGCCTGTGTGTTCGACTGCTGATATGTCAGAAAAAATACAGGTGCAGTATATATTACTTTTATTTCTAGGAAGTGCATGTACCATACAGCACATGCCACAATTTTCGACAACATTTGAGTATATTTGAAAATGACTGAACATAGGAACAAAATAAACTGCTGAATGTCCATGCTTCGTTTATAGTGTAAGCTCTACAAAGGTTTTTCGCAGGTTTCAATATTTATCTAAAGGCCAGCTTGTGTCCATCTTTGAATGGTTGAAAATCTGCTGTACAAAACCCATGGACTATTTTTTGTCTCGCCCGCGACGAAAGTCGCGGAAAGCGAGACATATATACGTACAAAGTATGGCGGCGGCGGCGACGGTGACGTAAACTTTCATGTTAAGTTTTTGTGGTTAGGTCATTTTCTCAGTACCTATAAGTGGTAGGTCAATGATATTTAGTATATATGTTGGTCTTGAGTAGTACATGAAAGTCTGCTTATGGCTTTTGTCTGTGACCTCAATTTCACGGTTCAATGAACATGTTAAGTTTTTGTGCTTAGTTTAGTTGCTCAGTAAGTATAAGTGGTAGGTCAATGATATATGGTATGTAGGTTGGTCTTGGGTAGTACATGACAGTCTGTCATATGGCATTTGTCCTTGACCTCAACTTCACGGTCTAGTGAGCATGTTAAGATTTTGGGATTTGGTCATTTTCTCAGTAACTATCAGTGGTAAGTCAGTGATATTTGATATATAGGTTGGTCATTGGTGTTACATTACAGTCTGCTATATGGCCTTTTTTCTGTGACCTCAATTTCATGGTCCAGTGGTCATGTTAAGTTTCCCAGTTTCTTTTAATGTAAGGTCAATAATATTTAGTATTTGGGTTTGCCTTAGATCGAACACAACAACCTGCTATTAAACTTTAGACCTTGACCTCATTTTCATGGTCTAGTGAACATGTTTTGTAGTTCAGTATCTATCAGTGGTATGTCACTAATGTTTGGCATTTTGGTTTTAGGTGATACACGACAGCGTGCTATATTGCTTTTGTCAGGTATCCTAATTTCACAGTCTAGGGAACATGTTTAGTTTTCTGATTTAGTCAGTTTGAGTTTTCACACCAATTTTGTGACCATGTAGGGACGGGCGAGACGTAATTTGGGTCCACACTTGTTTTTATCATGTTTGGATCCTATATCGGTTCAGTGGTTTTAGAGAAGATCTTTGAAACTGTTCTTGAATAGTCCAAAATTTAAACTATTTTTTTTCATCAAAGCACTACTGTAGTAAAGTTTTGTTCCGGTTGAACAAATACGTGTAGTATCAGAGGAAATGTAAGAATATTTCCCGATACTGTCCGATGTAAAACTATGTTCCCCGCTGGCGGCCATCTTGGATAAATTGTGAACCTGAAAACTAACCTAAGACTATTGCGACCAAGTTTTGTTTCAACTGGACCAGAAGAATTATTTCAGTGAAGAAGATCCAATCATGTTTTTTTTTCAATACAGTCGATTGTTGAAATATGTTCACCACTGTCGGGGATATCTTGAATAAAAACGGTGCAAACCTGAAGAACAGTCTTTTAAACAGGGGACTTCCCAACCACTATATAGTAGTCAAGTTTAGTTTCATTTAGAAAGTAATTCCGGGAAAGATCTCTGAAAGTGTTGCCAAATAGTCCAAAGTTAAAATACCTCGCTATCTTGGATACAGTGACAACAAGAAAATAAAAATTTCAAAATACAAAAGGCTCTCAAGAGCCTATTTCGCTCACTTGGACTAAGGCCTTCTGACAATCCCAGAGGCAATAAATGTAATGTTCTGTTGCCACTTGCTTCCACCTTGGAAAACATATGATCATTATCAATACAGCTTTTTAAAAGAGGCCACCCTGCACTAAAGTGACAACTGTTGCTGTGATTTCTGAGAAGACGTCTGAATGCATACTCCTCTGTAATTCATGTTCTCGGCTGGTGGCCATCTTGAAAGGAACATAAAAATCACAAATTTTGAAAACGGCCCCTGACAGACTATTGTAACCAAGATTGGTTCAAATTGGCTAAGTGGCTTTAA
>MJUU01050529.1:0-20367 GCA_002080025.1 Modiolus philippinarum | reverse complement strand
AGCAAAACAGTAATAATTACAGAACTTCTGGAATACCCAGGAACCTGCCTTAACAGCATTCCATGCTTTGATTTTTTTTTTTTTTTTAAATAATTTTTGCCCATTTTTGCTAGAGAGATTTTGTGAAGATATTGAACTTTAGCCATAATAATCTGATTTTAATAAACATAAAGATTATACTTAGGGAAGTTTCAATAAATGTGTTAAAAAATGTGTTATAAATAACAGTAATATCTGAAAATAATTATTTCTTTTTGTATAACAAGTTTAATAAACTGCAATGGTAACATTTTAAGAATTCAATTATAGAGTTTACAAAAGTTAAGATGTCATTTTTCTGATCATGATTGATTTTTCAACATCTGTCTATTTTTACTAGAAATTTCTACATTATGAAATATAATTATTCATGACATGTGTATAAATGTGTGTATGTCTCCAAGTTGATCTTCTGGCCAGGGATTAACAATTATGATTGTGTATTATAAATGTTATTGTGTACTGAATATTTATCTTTCATGAAACAAATTAAGAGTTTGTAGTCCTGCTAGTATTGACATGTATATGTTATTAATCACATGCATCACGAAATTTGATTCGATTTGGTTTTTTTTTTACTGCTGAGCCTTTATATGTTCTATTTTTTTTAAGTTTGTTTTTGATTTGTTGTTTTAATAATGTATATCTATGTAAATATTTTTTTGTCTTTTATACCAAAAATTTTCAATCATCAACCCATTTTAAAATTGTGTTCAATTTTATTTTGTGGGCCTTTTGTTATATTTTGGTATAATTATGGGCTAATGATTAATAATTTTTCATGATATTTTAAATAGTCCATTTTTCACATTTTTCTTTTAATCTTAGTTTACTTCTTTGAAGACCATGCAACTTTCTCACGGACATGTGTTAATCTTGTAAACATTAATACTATAAATCAACACGGGATTACAGTCATCTATTTTGATAGTACCACAGTTGTAGATTTCAGATAAGAAATGCAGACATCAAATAATTATTATTGACGTCTAATTATTTACGTACCCATCTCTAAAGACCAGTTATAAGACCTGTTACCATTGGTCAAATGTATATTTTTAATATCAAATATTTATAATTGTGGGTGGAGTTTTTAGTAAACAAAAACAAAATGTTGTAAAGATTTTGGAATAGCTAATACCATCAGGCTCAGCTCATGTAACATCGAGCTAAATATTGTATACTGTACATTTATGTGAAATGTAACATCATCTACAACAATAAAGGATTTATTAAATGGAACATCTTTATATATTATGAGACATTAATTATTGGATGAACAACCCAATTCCCCAGTTGTTCACACTTTATTGGTCAAATTTTTCGTGAGTTTTTACTTTATGTCCTATATTTCAAAAACGCTTTGAGATAGAGGTCAAGTTTAAATTGCAAAAATGTTCAGCATGTTAAGGACTATATTTTATTGAACACATTCAAGTTTTCCAACCCCTTCCAAGATGGCCACCATTGGGGAACTTAGTTCACCATTTGACCTAATGGGAAAATTCATACAAAGAACTTCTTCTTGAGAACCACTGAATGGATTTGAACCAAACTGGGCATGAATGATGCTTATGAGGTGCTGACGAAGTGTTGTTACTTTAGTGCGGATCCATCATCCAACATGGCGGCCAGTGGGATCTTAATTTTAACATTGGACCCTATGGGAAAATGCATACAAAGAACTTTTACTTTAGAACCACTGAATGGATTTGAACCAAACATGGCATGAATGATGTTTATGAGGTGCTGACCAAGTGTTATTACTTTGGTACCAATCTGTCATCTTACATGACGGACAGCATTCACCATCATACCGGAGTACTCTTGTGGAGGTGGTAGCAGCATGGTGGTTTATAGCCTTGAATACCTTTACAGGTCTCTCAGGGCATTTTTAAATATGGAGGGACGCTCACTCCATTTGCAATGTGATTTTGGTACCGTTGATCTTCCCTGGTATCCGCTGACTGTCTTTCGAATTCCTTGGTGGGTCGATCGTTTTTGGTGTAGAAGGACTTTGAAGAACTCAAAGCCCTAACTACGGTATGCGCCGCCGTTAGCCTGCATGTCTTGGCCCCGAGAGACTAAGACCCATTCTACACGTTGAATGGTGCAGTTGCCCAGTCCTCACCATCGTACCGGAGTACTCTCGTGGAGGTGGTCGTGCAGTGTTAGAACTATATAAAAAAAATATTATTGAAGTAAAAGATTTTTATATTATTTAATATTTTCAACTGAAAATAAAATTTTACAAAACTCATCATAAATTATGTTTGGTTTAAATGAAAAATTATCCATTTAACTTGAAGGTAAATTATCAAGGTTTTTTAATGTCCAATAATAGATGAAAAATTGAATTTGTAACCTTGAAGAATTTTAACAAGGGAGGTAATATTACATGTATATATATTTTTTTAAGTGTTTGTTTTTACATTTGTTCTGAATTCTTGCAGTAATCATACAACATCTTACTTAAATCTCATTTTAGAAATCAATTCAATGTGAAACAATTTTGTTTGTGGGTCATAGGTTTACCCAGCGATGGTAGGACATATTTTAGGTAGACCGATACCACCGCCATTTTTATTCCTGCAACTGGTGAGAAAAGTGACCGAAAATTGATCTCCAAGATTTTAGTTAGATCTAGGGGGATCTAGGGTATACAGAACACTTCAATGTATTTATCAGTATGCAAAGACACCCTTTAATTGCGTTTTCATTAACTTAGATGTAAAATTTGTCCTACAAAAGAGCGATTCCCGTGAATTGAACACAGTGGGTACATGCAGATCGAACGCATTTTCTGATGGCCTGGAACGAGTTCCGCTTGGCACCCTCAATATGTATCTCTTTGCTTATTCCGTCAACCAAATGGTGTGATATGGAAATCTTTCCGTTAAATGTAGTTCTTTTCGAAAGAAAGGGAAAGGGTGAGGGTACTCCTGTGTTATGACCTTTTCGTAAATTTATGGTGATGAAAGCATGTTCAATAAGGCAACATGACTGATCTTGACAAAGGTACTATTTATTATCCCCTGCCATAGTTGCCAACCTCTGAGAATACAAAGTCATGTAATTACACGCTTTTTAGTTTGAAAAGCATGTAATAATGCGGACGACATAATTTTCAGGTCTAAAAAAATATTTTTAAGGCATAGTTAAAACAATTAGTACTGACAACTTTTATGATAATCCAATGTTGCTGTTTTGACAGATTTCAAGACATGTTTGTGTAGTTCATAGTCATAACACTTTTTTTTTTAATTAAAAATGCCCTGTCACTATCCACATTACTGTTGGGAAGTACAAGTAAGGCCTCTGCTAGCCTAAATGATAGTTGGAACTATTTAGATCTAGTGAAAACGTCTTCTAGAGTTCTTTCATAGCCCCAGAATGTTTCAATATCAGTGTCACTAGCAGTCTGGCAATTCATCATTTGATTTGATGTCAATTGATATTCCATAAATTGCTCCAACTTTATGTTCAGCAATAAAATTTGAATAAAGTACTTCAGTAACCATGATCCCCAATTTGTCTATTCATCTGTTAGTCCGTCACAAACTTAAAGATGTTTATTTTGAAGTGCAAGTCAGATAGATAAGCTTTTGTACATAGATGCATCTTGAATAGAACTTGACATTGGTATATAATAAGGTCATCTTGACCTACATTTCTTGCATAAGTGACTCTGTTAAAAAAAATTTTGAAGTTCAGATCTGATATACATGTCTTGGAACAGGGCACAAACTTTCTGATAAAAGATAGATCACATTGATCTATATTTAATGCATCAGTGACTGGTTAAAATTTGTGTTAAAAGTCTGTATTTGAGAAAACATTCTGTTATATGCTGCCACTGACAATTTTTTAAAATAAACATCTACTGTAATTGCTACTATTTCTGTACATGTGGATCATCTTGAAAAATCTGTAGGCAAAATCTCAAATTTGAGATGCTCAGCCAAGCAGCACAAAGTTTAGCAGTTACTACCACTTGCACAATGGAATCAATAATGTGGTTTTAATGGATAGATTACAAAACAATTTGAACTGTAAAATGTCAGTTAATGCAACTATTTTTAATTTTGAAGGAAACTTTGTTACCATTATTGGATCTTCCATTGGCTACTTCAAAGCACACTTTGAGCTTCAGGTGAAGGTCTTATACTGTAAAGGTGACCCCAGATTGAAATGTTTAACATTGAATTCTAGGAGTAACAAATGCAAAGTTTTCTCACTACTGTACCAACTGAATTTAAAACTGTCCGTATAGTACCTTTCAAAAGTATCAACCCCAAATTAACAGGGCAGCAANTCTGAAACACATCGGATGAAATTGAGATCACTTCGATTAAAATTATCTTCTCAAAATCTGATACAGGAAATTAAAGCACAGATTGTGGCACATGTATTCTTGTCAAATTCCCAACATGAAACTTATAACCACAGAACCAAATTTGGTAATAAAATTGTAGATAGCATAGCTACCAGGTGAGCGTTATAGGCTCTTGAGAGCCTTTTGTTAAAAGGTATAAGAACTAAGAAGGATTGTTATCAGGGAAAGTATAATATAAACCAATTATATATAATCAAAATTTTGAATTGACAAGTTCAAGCAAGTGTCGTTCAGTATTGGGAAAAGAAAATTATCATACAAATAGATGTTTAAAACAACATGGAGAAATGCCCATTAGACTACAACAAAATTTAGAAGGTCACCATCCAACCTACAATCACAAATACAAACTGACATCCCTGTTAGCTCTTAAACTTTAACACCCAGAAAACAAAAGCTGCCAGCTATAGACCAAAGTTTAAGGTAAGGTTGATGTAAGTTATTTTTCAGCTACAGTGTTAAATAAACCATACAAAACATTTTGTGAGGCCTGAATTCATTATCAGAATTAAATGTGTTTTCAAAATTAATGTTTTAGATTTTTGACAATTTCTTAATGAGATTTAATTATCACTCTTTGATTTGAAACGATGGCATGGGATATGACTAGGATAAAAATTTTATTTCATTTTTAAAAGAATTGTCATATATAGTTTATCGTCATGCAGGAACATGTTTTAACCATGTTTTTTATTTGCCCAGGGTTTAGAGAATAGCTGGGCCAATCATAAGAGATGTGCTGAAATGCTTCATGAGGGTGTACAAAGACTAGGCCTAGAGCTCCTAGTAACAGATAAGGTATGTCAGATTAACCATGGCTTAGGCTATGTTTAGATGGTTAGATAAATCATGTTTCAAGTGCACAAGATTAAGTTGTGTTTTTGTGCGAGTTTGATCAACTCTAGTCAATTGTATTCCACACCAGGAAAATCGAGATTGTAATAAAAATAGACCAATCAAATCCATCCAAACATAGTCTGTGATTTTAGTTCAACAATGCTCATGTTCCTCTTGTTTACAAGACATGACCAAGAAGGATTGCACTTGTGCAGTTAACATCAACATCGGTAATCCTTTTGTTACAATAATGACTTCAATCGTGCTATTGTTGAACAGTAGTAATATTGTAGTTGATCATATTTTCTCTTTTATAATTAACCCTTTCAAAGATAGTTGTCGGTTGACCAGGATAATGTAAAGTTACTTTGACATGACAGTTGCCAGTTTACCAGGACCAACCAGTAGGTTTTATATTTTCCCGTCAAAACAAAGTTAGACAAGAGTTATTGTTATTTGTGCAAGAACTTCGTAAATCATGATTGTTTTGTGTGGGCTTCAGTGAAATTAATCTTCTTGGGTAAAGCTTCAAGATTTTGGGTCAGTTACAAGAATTTATTACAATTTGACAAAAATTTGTGAATACATGTGAAATTACATCATATGGGGGTAAAATGACTTTGATAAACTGTCAAACAGTTGTAAAATTTATTGTAGAAATAAAAATGATGGAATCAATAGTTTTTTGTCAAAAATAATAATTATTCATGGTCTTTATTATGAGTAATTCTTGCTTTGATACAATTGGCCACCATTGCCAGGAAATTCCTAGTCTGGGTAACACCACTTATAAAGAAATTCCTTGGCAAAAGGATTAAACATTTGGTATGTATATAAATTGGTATTCAACTACACATGCATATTATTTACTTGTAAAACTAAAGTTTAACATATAAATAATTTTATTATGTTAAATAAGACTAACTAAACATGTTTAAGAATACTGTAATCTTTTTACTAGGTAGTTTGATGTTGATATTTGTCAGTTATGAATGTTTAAAAAGTAAATATTGAATATCAATTTATATACATATTTCAATTCACTCTGTTATCATATTTATGGAAGTGCTGTGTCAATTGGTCGTTGCTGTCATCTGTAGTTTTAAACCATGAAAGCTGACATACCTGTCGAAATGTAATTAAAATTCATTGCTGTTTTCATTTCTCATAGGAAATTATTGTTGTAAGACCAAAAAGGTAATATTTTACATTTCAGTCCAATCGTCTTCCATGTGTAACAGCCATTAAAGTACCATCAGGTGTGAACTGGAAAGATGTATCAGACTTTGCTATGAATAAGTAAGCTCTTTGTCTACTTGTCTTTTGATGGTTCAGTTATCTGTCTAATCCTTGTAAATGTTCATCCAATGCTGCCGAACCAGTAAATCATTCTTCTAAGACCAGTGTCTTATAGTTATCTTGGTTTTAGCTACATGTATAGGCAAAAGTAATACACAGCATGAAGATAGATTGCATGAAAAAAAAACTTCTCTAACATATCCTATTTCAGATAATCCCACCAAATGATGATGACAACTTAAGGTTATATGCTTCCATATTATCAAATTTATCTCATTTCACAGAGAAAGATGAAATTTCTGTAAAAAATTTGTGGGGAGGAGAATGCATCTTCAACTCTTATAGGTCAAATCAAAGAGGGGTTGCCATTCTCTTTAATAATAATTTTGAATATAAAATTCTTCAAAATACTAAAGACCAAGAGGGAAATCTCTTAGCCCTCAGTATAAATATTGAAGGGAAACCTGTCATTTTAATAAATATTTATGGTCCTAACAATGACAGTCCAAATTTCTTTAATAAGGTAAGTGAAGTTATTGAAAACTTTGAAAATCAATCAATTATTGTAACAGGAGATTATAACCTGGTTCAAAACCAGGATATTGACACTTATAATTATTGTAACATAAATAACCCATATGCCAGGACAAAATTATTGGAAATAAAAGAAAATTTTGATTTAACTGACCCATTTAGAGAAATGAATCCAGATGTAAGGAGGTATACTTGGAGAAAGGCTAATCCGCTAAAACAAGCCAGACTTGATTTTTTTCTTATTTCTCAAAGTTTTTATCAAAATGTACAAGACATAAGAATAGAAAACAGTTATCGTTCAGATCATTCTCCTGTATTATTACAGTTCACTGTGAATGATTTTATTATTGGCAAAGGGATGTGGAAATTTAATAATTCCCTGTTGTATGACAAGGATTATGTAACTATTGTAAAAAATATATTAAAAATATTAAAAACCAATATGCCCTTCTTGTTTACAATAGAGAAGATCTTGATTCTATGGATTGTAATGACATTCAATTTACTATTGATGACCAATTATTTCTGGAGACTTTGTTAATAGAAATAAGGGGGAAAACCATTTCCTATGCTTCACACAAAAAGAAGGAGAGAATGAAAGCTGAAAAATTATTATTAGAAGATATAAAAAAGATAGAAAATAATATAAATAATAATGAGGAACTAGCAGAACTAGAGAAAAAGAAAACAGAATTAAAAATTCTTAGGCAAGAAAAAATGAATGGTCAATATATTAGATCAAAATCACAGTGGATAGAGGAGGGGGAAAAACCTAGCAATTTTTTTCTAAATTTAGAAACAAAAAATTATGTCAATAAAAACATTCCAAAATTGATTAATTCAAAAGGAATATTAATTAATGACCAAAAAGAAATTTTGAAAGAGGCAAAACTGTTTTACCAAAACTTATATGCAAAAAAAAGAAAACAAAAACAAGTATGATCTGAAGAATGAGTTACCCTTTGATGATATTCTGAAGCTATCGAATGAAGTAAGGGACAGTTTAGAGGGGGAAATTAGTTATACAGAATTAACTTTGGCAGTAAAAAGATCAAAGAATGGAAAAAGCCCTCGTTCAGATGGATTTACTAATGAGTTCATAAAATTTTTCTGGATTGATATTGGCAAGTTTATATGTAGGTCTTTAAACTTTGGTTATATTAGGGGGGAAATGTCTGTCACACAAAAAAAAGGTATTAATACCTGTATCCCAAAAGATGATAAACCGAGACAATACATGAAAAATTGGAGACCAATAACGCTTTTGAATTGTATATTTAAACTGGCCTCTAGCTGTATTTCTGAGCGACTAAAATCTGTGCTACCCACCTTAATAGATCAAGACCAAACTGGTTTCATACCAGGTAGATATATTGGTGAAAATACCAGATTAATATATGATTTGATGTACTACACAGAGTCAAACGATATTACAGGTATTCTCCTCCTCATAGATTTTGAAAAAGCTTTTGATTCTATTTCGTGGTCCTTTATTGAACAAGTCTTACATTTTTTAATTTCGTAAATTCTATAAAACATTGGATAGCAACTTTTTATAGAAATATACAATCTTCCGTAACTCAAAATAATCATCTCTCAGATTTTTTTGATGTTCAAAGAGGTTGTAGACAAGGTGATCCTTTATCTCCATATATATTTATACTCTGTGCTGAAATCTTAAGTATTTTAATGAAAAAAGATAAAAATGTCAAAGGTATAGTAATTGATGATTCAGAGTTTTTAATTTCGCAATATGCTGATGATACTACTCTTATTTTAGACGGTTCTCCAGACTCATTGGATGCATCTCTTCACTTACTTCAAAAATACGCAGAAATGTCAGGCCTTAATATGAATTTGGATAAGACAAGGGTTGTGTGGATCGGGAAAAAAAAACATAGTCAGGATTCCATTTGTGGGAAGTGAAGCTTGGAATGGGGTTCCAGCAGGTTTACTCTTTTGGGAATTAAATTCTCTGTGGACTTGGAGGATATGGAAAAACTAAAATTATAAATCTAAATTTAAAGAAATTGAAAATATAATTCAATCATGGTCAAACCAAATCTTGTCTCCTATTGGAAAAATTACAATAATCAAAACATTAATTATATCCAAACTTAATCATTTGTTCCTGTCTTTACCAAATCCAAACATACATATATTACAACAGTTTGAAAGTCTTCTATTTCAATTTATTTGGAAAAATAAACCGGATAAAGTTAAAAGAGAAGTTTTATGTCAAATATATGAAAATGGTGGTCTAAAGATGTTGGATATATATAGATATATACAAGGTCTCAAACTCACTTGGATAAGAAGAATTGTAAAAGCAAATTCTAAATATTCCAATTTACTTATGCTTTCAGAAAAACTTAGTTTAAATGAACTGATCTACAATGGGCCAAAAAGGGGAATTGAAAACAAGTTTTGGAATGAAGTTTTTGAAGCCTGGATTGACTTGCAAACAAACCAAAATATTTCAGACGAAAAAGACCTAGTCTGTTGTAATATTTGGCATAATAGAAAAATTACAATTGGACATCATAGTGTTTTTTATAAATCATGGGCGGAAAAGGGGGTTTGGCTTATAAATGACTTACTAAATGAAGAGGGAAATTTCCACAGTTTAGAAGAATTTCAGAATATTTATGATATAAAAACAAACTTCCTAACTTACAATTGACTAATTGCTTCAGTTAAAAAGTACATGAAAACTTTGCATTTAGATTGTGAAAATTTGTCAAAAGTTTTTGGACCAATTTTGCCTCATTGTATTAGAATATTTATCAAATCACCGAAGGGTTCTAAGGACATGTACAAAATTCTAAAGAAGGAGAATGCTACATCAACCTCTAAAGAGAAATGGTTTGGAATTATGAATAATAATAACCTTGAATGGAAAAAAATTTATAAACTACCGTTTATTACAACAAAGAACTCCAAATTACAATGGCTACAATACAGAATAAGCCACAGAATTTTAGGAACAAATGAATTTTTAAATAAGATAAAGGTTAAAGAAAGTAGCAAATGTGACTTGTAATAATGAAATAGAAACAATTGAACACATTTTCTGGTCTTGTCCAAAAGTAATTGATTTATGGGAAAATTTAAATCAGTGGATTAGAACACAAACAGGAATAGAATTACCACTGAATATGACCATTATTATCTGTGGACTTGTAAACAAAAATCTGAGAAATTATATTAGAAATTTAATTATGTTACAAACAAAATTTTATATATACAGAACAAAAATGAAAGGTCAACAATTGAATGATCTTGCCATTATTAATTACCTTAAAGAAAATCTATATTTTGAAAGACACTTGTACTATAAGAATAAACCTTTTCAAGTTGCAGATACCTGCTGGGGCCCCTTCCTTCCAATATTTGATTAATTTGTCCCAAATGCCCATAAGCAATAAGATACATTAATATCAATATTAAGATTCTTTATCTTTTAATTGGAATAAGAAATGAAAATTACTTAATAGCCTGATCCACAAACAACCTTTGTTTTTTGTTTTGTTTTGTTTTTTTTCTAATCCTTTTTTAAATTCTGAGTTGTTTAAAACAAATGTTTGAAATATTAAAACATTATTAATTTTGTGATACCTAAATGTACAATTATTGTAATATATAACTGTCAATATGCCAATATTACTATATATTACATATGACAAAGTATCCTATCAATTTCATTGGCTGAAACAGTCACGTGATTTCAAAAATATTTAGCGTATTTTCAGCTTTGTTTCTATTTATATGTATATTGACGCCATGTTTCTATTTTTAAATATATTGACGCCATGTTTCTATTTTTAAATATATTGACGCTATGTTTCTATTTATAGTTTTTTTGACGCTATATAACTAAATTTATTTCCAGTTTGACTTTCAAGTCTTATTTTTTCGCCGCGAAAGATCTTATAATAGTAATAATAAAAAGTAGGGTCTTTACACATATTAAGAGCACGGAGATATTAAACAGCCGAAATCGATACAAACCGATTTAAAAGTTGTCCCCCGGTATTTTTAAGCGCTGCACATATATAGGAAAACAAAAAAAGTTTTCTGGTTTCTTTTATTGAAGATAACAGATGTGTTTGCATATATTATCCTTTGCACACATGCAACAAACTCACTCTTGTCGGTGTGCAGATTGATTTCATTTTCGCCTTCAACCAGAGCTTCTACTTGGAAATAAATTCAGACATGTTGACAAAATCTTACTAGACAAAAATGCAATGAGATACAACCAAAACTACATATGTAATATAACAATAATGGACCTTTTACTCTGTCAATATGTTATATATGGACCTGTTAGGGATATATTGACCTCGGACTACGTCCTCGGTCAATATAAACCTAACAGGTCCATATATAACATATTGACCTCGTAAAAAGTCCATAATTGATAAATATTGTTATTTATACCAATAAAACAGTACAAAAAAAATTTATCCAGTGAATTATTTTCTCGCATTGTCATATTTCTCCTGTTTTTCTCTAATGGTGGAACATCACATCAAGATCTATAGGAAGAGAAATAGGGAAATACTAACACGACCCAGGGGAGATAATCATATTTATTGTGATTGTCAGTATATCTTATAAAGTTAAAAACACCTTTGTTAATCCTTTAGAACCTTTATATTTGATTTTTTTTTATGAAAAATGGTATGTGAATCAAAAAGTTAATCATTCATGGTTAACTTGGAAAGTCCTGTTTAACTGAAACATCTTTTCATGTATCTCTAAGAAGATTTGCAAATGTAATATTTTTTTTTTCAGATATAAGGTAGAGATATCAGGAGGACTTGGAGCTCAGGCAGGAAAAGTTTGGCGAGTTGGAATAATGGGATACAATGCCACACCAGACAACGTAAACAGAGTGCTGCGAGCATTGTCTGAAGGATTAAGTCAAGTTGGATTTAAGGCTAAACTGTGATAGTACAAGACATTTGGTGTTTTAAAAACATACATAAGCTAGTATTCAGGTGCATTTAAAGTGGTTTGTCAACCATTATTTTCATTTTGAACTGATCTGCAAAAAATTACATAAATATCCAATCCAGTGTTTAGAAACTGAAGGGCTAATTCATTATAATAGATATGGATGGATAGGAGAAGAAAGTTTGAAGAAAAAATCAACCAATTCTTTATCTTTTACTTCTAATTTCCACATCTGGAAGATTACAATCAATGCCCACATGTAATTCTTTCTATCCTCCTAAATCCAAATAATGGACTTGCCTGATCTAATTATTGTGAAATTTTTATTTTAAGTTTATAGATCTGAGATAGTATGCCAAAGAAAGTGCATTAAGTCAGATAAAATATCTAATATATTTTTATTTTGGCTAGAAATGTAGAAACAATTTATTCACTATAAATGTAAAATGCATGTTCCTTTACAATAAAATCAAATTTTCTGGACCATACTTCAAAAAAAAAGAAAATCATTAAATTAAACACATTTACTTGTGCCAGAACAATAGACCCTTTCATGATAACTGCGGTCCTGAATTTTGCACATGCGCTCATATGCCTTTGAGTGGGTAAAATATAACGTCATAATATACGTGACGTCTTGTTTAATTGTCCTGCGACGTCATTTTTGCGGGAACTGTTTTGATTTTCCACTCAAAATCACAGGACCGCAGTTATAGTGAAAGGGTCTATATACTTCACTCTTATGTGCCAAAACAATATACATGTACTTCAGTCTTATATAAAGATATATGGGACCAAAAGGAAACCCTACAATATTGTCCTAATGGTTGGGTGTGTGTGTTTAGGTTGGGGTGAATCTGACAATATTATCAGATACCATTTCTACAAAACATTTTTAGAATTGAACATCATATTGCCAAAGCACAATTGTCTTCTTCTAGTACAAAAAGTATTTGTCTAGAACATTTATATGTAAAAGTACTATATTCTTTTGAAGTCTTATGTCATATGGAATTCAAACAGTGAATTAGATTTTTATTGTAATTCCTCAAGTATAACAGAAAAGTTGGGCATGATGAAATTTTGTACCCATCAAGATGGTCAAAGTAACTTTTAGCCTTATTTTTTAACAAATATTATCTAGTCAACAATACAATTAAGCATTCATGTTGTTCAATCTAAATGTGTAATTTAATAAGTAGTTTTAAAATTACACTAGCAGAACATTTTTCATTAAAAAATAACCAAGAGCTTAAAATTCAGTATTAACAAAACAGCTGGTACACATTGTAATGCTTTAATATACATTGTATTTATTATTGTTATGGTGATTGTTACAATGCTGTTTGGTTTTGGTTGTGCTCTGTGAGGGAACTTGATGTTTTTTAGAGATATATACATATTTTTTTATTTGTTATTTAATTTTTGTTAATGTATACTGGTCATGTTGATATTGAATATCACTTCTCTTGTAACTGAAGACAACAAAACCAATGTCTACCACTGCCTATTGTTTATTTCTGTCGACACGTTTCTCAACTAGAGTGGCGACATCAGGACAAGATAAAGATATTAAAAGTTACATTGAGTGTACCATATGTGGCTCAGTGGTTCAAAGGAAGACAATATCATAGTAACAGTGAAAGTACTTAAAAAGGATAAAATTAGAACGAGTTAAAACAAGTTAACAAATTATAATAAAATTCAAATTATTTTTAGTGTCTCTGTTTCTTTGACAAGACAATCAGTATACCGTATAGCGGGCTATTTTGATGGGTGTTAAATTTGGCAGTTTTAAGGAGAAAATTTATACAAAAAATTTAGGCGGTTATATATGTAAAAGTTAGCACCCAGCGAAAATAAACCACTGTACAGTATTAGATAGTGACTCTTTGTGACAATCTATATATCACATATCAATATAATGTATAAAAAAGTTTTAAGTGAAACCTCGTTATGCCCCTTATTTGATATAACACTTTGCTAGATACCATAGTTTTTGCAAGTTTGCCTTTTAGAATAAATCTCCCTTTAGGCCTCGCAAAATGAATTTATTGGTTTAACAGGCCATCTCCATCTAGTCAGAGACTTGACAAAAGCCCCTCATTGACGCGATTTATTGCCACGTCAATAAAATTTAAAAAATTAAAAAATCCCCTCCCTGAATACATTTTTGGTGGTTTTTACAATGAGAAAAGCTGCCTCACCTGCCTGATATATTTTATTGGCACGGTTATCATCCAGAGACTCCCATATCAGCCTGAGGTGTTAGCCAAGGGCTGATATGGATTGAGGGATGATCACCATGCTGATATGGAAAAGGCCATGTCTTAATCTGTTTATTATATACATGTGTACTTCCAATTAGGAGTTATCATCATACCCAGACTGAAATAGCCATATCACTGGTCTGATATGGATTTTTAGAACAAGGCAGTCTGATATGGCCATATCAGACTGGGTATGTTATATGGACTGTTAACTTCCGGCTATATTACATATGCAAAACAGCGTATCTTTGCTATTAGTATGTAATAAAAAGATATAAAAATCATCTCCCTGACTTATCATTTTCAATGAAAATGACCTGAGAACCAATAAATTAACTTTGCATTGCCTTATCTATTGTCAAAACCCTTTATAATGCCAAAATTTTACTGATGGTATTATAACAAAGTCTTTATTTAGTTTTCAATGTTGTCTTTCAATACAAAATTTCTTCTCTAGTATATTTTTTTATATACAGTTATGAAATCCTTTATATCAATCAAATGTCATTGATATGACATATTAGAAAATGATTTCTTTTTAACTTGATAATTATCCATTTTAGCATAATGATTTCCTTTTTGTATATTGTAAATAAGGCCCTTTCAAAAAAAGAAATGTTGTGTTACTGGTGTTTGATATTAGAGTCTGTATTTCATTGTTACAAAGTTATTTTTATGAGACATTCAAGAAGATATTGAAATTCTTGTACAATTTATATTATTTGTTTTAACAAGAGCTTAAATATGGATATATATTTTATAATTAAAAGATGAAGAAAAATGTGTTTTTGTGACTTTTTATATGTCATCTGATGATGGACACATTATGGTATACCGATGTCCGACAGTCTGTCTGTCCGTCCTTTTCGTATGTCGTGCTCTGACTTGACAACCATTCTGCCGATTCACTTCAAACTTTGTAGAGGTATCTGGTATGATGGCCTCAAGATCTGTATACTTTTTCGTGAAATTTCAATTTTTATGCCCCCGTGAAACGAAGTTTCGGGGGGGCATATAGTTTTTGGTCTGTCTGTCTGTTTGTCTGTTTGTCCACAAAAAAACTTAAACATTGGGTATATCTTTTGAATGGTAAATGATAGGGCTCTTATATTTTGCATGTGTATTCCTTGTGGCAAGACCTTTCATACGATACCAAAATTTTGGACCTCGTGACCTTGACCTTGACATGTGATGGACTTTTTGAAACAATAATAAACTTTAACATTGGGTATATCTTTTGAATGGTAAGTGATATGGCTTTCATATTTTGCATGTGCATTCCTTGTGGCAAGACCTTTTAATTTGTACCAGAATATTTAACCTTGTGACCTTGACCTTGGCATGTGTCTGGTAAAATTTCACCAAAAAAAATGAAATTATATTTTGTTTTATTTTATATATATATAGAAATTAAACTCATTTATAATGAAATGTTTCTTGTTATCTATAGAATTTTTTTGTAAAAAAGATTTTTAAATCATTCAGCATATTTTCTTCATTTATTCTTCGTTTTACAGGTATTATATATATCAATGATAAGGGATTTTACTAAAAATATCTATTATTTCATTTCTTCTCTCCTGTGTATTCCTCCACTTTTGGGGAACCAGTATTGATGATCCCTGGTGTAATCAAAGTACTGATAACACTGATAAACAGAACACAATGAGTTGGCTATAAATGTTCCAAAAAGGGGGGGGAATTGTTTTCTTAATAATGCTTTAATAATGATTGGAAGGGTTCATTTGGGTGACTTCTGTGTTTGCATCCAATTGCAATCTTAAACTTTTCTGTTGATACCAGAATTTATTTCTACAAATTATTTTGTCAGCAGGACATTCATTGTTCAAAGTTGCTAAATGTTTCTTCTTTACTTCTACCTAAGTGTTTCACAAAACACATCTTGTTCTTGCAAGAGTTATGGGACTTTTTTCTTCAATTGGAACCAAACTTGGCCTAAATAGTCCTTAGGTGGTCCCCTACAAAAAAGTTATTTTTCAGGTCCATGCTATATCTAAGATGGCCGCAAGTGGGAAACATTGTTTTAACATTGGACATTATGTGAAAACACATCAAAGATCCTCTCATCTGAAACTGCTCAGCCAAATGGAACCAAACTTAACCACAATAGTCCTTAGAAAATTGTTTTTAGGTCAGTGCTATATCCAGGATGGCCGACAGCTTGGAATATAGTTTTAACATTGGATCCAATGGGAAAAGACATTCAAAGATCTTCTCCTCTAAAACTGCTGAACCAGTTGGAACCAAACTTAGTCACAATAGTCCTTAGGTGGTCCCCTACAAAAAAGGTGTTTTTTAGGTCTGTGCTATATCCAAGATGGATGCCAGCAATAAACATAGTTAAACATTGGTCAATATGGGAAAACACATTCAAAGATCTTTTTCACTGCAACGGTTTAGCCAAATGGAACCAAACTTGGCCACAATTCCTTGGTTGTTCCCTGCAAAAAAAAAGAACCAAATTTGAACCCAACTCTTGTCTGCTGAGACCACTTGGCAAAATGGAACCATGGTTTAATTTAGATCAGTTAACAAAGACTGTCTATGTAAGCCAGAGTCCAGGTGAGCTATACAGGCTCTTTAGAGCCTCTTGTTTTTATGCCCCCGCGACGATAAGTCAGGGGGCATATTGTTTTACCCCTGTCCGAGGGGGGTACATGGTTTGTCCCTGCAACTTTTCCTNATCCGACTTTGACTTTTCGTTGATTCCCTATTTATGGGTTACCTCGTAAGCGCAACTCCTCTTAAACCACTTGAAGGAATTTAATGAAACTTCACACAAAGTAAGAACACTATTAGGAGATGTGCATGAAGGAATATAATTATTGTCAGAAACCAGGAAGGGGAGATCATCCAGCTTTGACTTTTCGTTGATTCCCTATTTATGGGTTACCTTGTAAGCGCAACTCCTCTTAAACCACTAGAAGGATTTTGATGAAACTTTACACAAAGGAAGGACACTATATGGAGATGTGCATGAAGAAATATAATTATTGTTCAAAACCAGGAAGGGGAGATAATTTAACTTCAACTTTTCATTGATTCCCCATGTATGGGTTACCTTGTAAGCGCAACTCCTCTTAAACCACTTGGAAGAATTTAATGAAACTTTACACAAAGTAAGAACACTATATGGAGATGTGCATGAAGGAATATAATTATTACCAGAAACCAGGAAGGGGAGATAATTCAACTTTGAGTTTTCATTGATTCCCTATGTATGGGCTACCTCTTACGCAAAACTCCTCTTAATCCACTTGAATGTTTTTGATGAAACTTTAGACAAAGGAAGAACACTATTTGTAGATGTGTAAAATGTCAAATAGGCTGAAAAGGGTGGATTTTATATTTGTCTGATTTAGACAGAGTGTTTTCATTGGAACCCTTGTGAAAAGTTTTTTCTTGAAGATTATATCATTGTGTCCACACTTGTACTGTGTCCGCACCTGTATTGTGTCCACACCAACTTAATTTTGTACTTACCATATCGATTCAGGGTTCAATGAGCGGGGGGTATCTTTGGCTGCCATTCGGCGACAGCTCTTGTTTAGGTCTGTGCTATATCCAAGATGGATGCCAGCAATAAACATAGTTAAACATTGGTCAATATGAGAAAACACATTCAAAGATCTTTTTCACTGCAACGGTTTATCCAATTGGAACCAAACTTGGCCACAATTCCTTGGTTGTTCCCTGCAAAAAAAGAACCAAATTTGAACCCAACTCTTGTCTGCTGAGACCACTTGGCAAAATGGAACCATGGTTTAATTTAGATCAGTTAACAAAGACTGTCTATGTAAGCCAGAGTCCAGGTGAGCTATACAGGCTCTTTAGAGCCTCTTGTTTTTATGCCCCCGCGACGATAAGTCAGGAGGCATATTGTTTTACCCCTGTCCGTCTGTCCGAGGGGGGTACATGGTTTGTCCCTGCAACTTTTCCTACAGTTTTTATGCTAGAAAATTTTATTTTGCAGATCATTTGTACATATATTGAAGATGTGCATGTGATAAGGATTTTGATTTTGGTTAATTTTTGTCAAAAATATACATTGTTGAACTTAGTCCTTTTTGGTGATTTTTTCATAGCGGGTGCATAGTTTGTCCGCACAACTCCTCTTACAGTTTTAATGCTAGGAAGTTTTTATTTTACAGATCATTTGTACCTATATTGAAGATACGCATGTGGTAAGGATTTTAATTTTGGTTAATTTTGTAAAAAATATACATTGTTGAACTTAGTCATTTTTTAGTGATTTTTTGATAGAGGGTACATAGTTTGTCCGTGCAACTCCTCCTACAGTTTTGATGCTAGAAAGTTTTTATTTTGCAGATCATTTGTACATATATTGAAGATGTGCATGTGATAAGGATTTTGATTTTGGTTAATTTTTGTCAAAATTATACATTGTTCTCCGTAAGAAAGGAGATAGGGGCGAGATGAAGGAGAGGGAATGGGGCGGGAGTAAGGAGAAAGGCACCCATCTGTCCACCACCTCAAATTTACGGTGACTACGGTACTAAATTAAAAACAATTGTGATAGTAAATACTGAGGTTACAAAAGCTTTAGCACAAAATTAAGATGAACTATAAAGGTACTAATAATAAAATTGACAGTAATTTCAGAATTAAATTAAGTTTAATTTCCAAACTGAATTACTAATTAAATTTACACAAATTTCCGAACTAAATGAACAGTAATTTCCGAACTGTATTTGTAACTTCGTTACTAGATTACAGTAATTCGGTACAGAAAGGGAGTGGCAAGACCATTTTTTGGATACTAGGATTAACAATTTGGAAATCGGACGGCCCTTTTTAGAGGCCGGGAATTCGGGATGAAATTGTCATCGGGACAAAGAGTCACTTTTAGACCCGTGAAATCGGGATTTTATTGTAATTTTATTAACGGGACTGGCAAAATTTTTTTAAATACAATCTTCCAGGGCACTTTTCGCAAAAAAAAAAATGTCAGGGATTTTGGGATTTTCTCATTTTAATGACGGGAAATCGGGGTTAAACCCCTTTTCTCCCCACCCCCTAAAAAGGTACTATAGTTATATACAGTACTAAAATTACAGCAACTTCAGAGGGACTGTAACTTCGGTACGAAATATACAATAACTTCGATACTTAACTTACAGTAACTTTTGACTTTTGGTATTAAATTCACGGTAACATCGGTAGAACATGCCGAATTTACAGAAACTTAAGTACAAAATTTACAAACCTATATAAAATATGGGACGGTTTAAGTATTAAATTTAAACAGTAATATCCGAAATGAATTGACAGTATTTACAGTAATTTCCCAACTGAATTTACAATAACTTCGGCATTAAAATTAAAGTAACTTTGGAACTAAATTTACTGTAATTTCGATATTTATTGATACATTCATTTTTTTCCTTTATTTTTCTTGTTTATATTTGCATTTTTTTTTATTCACTCAAACCTTTTTAAATTTTAAATGAGATGAGAAGGATTCAAAGTCGGCTAAAATTAGCAAGGACTTTAATTACAACTGGTTATTGAAAAGTATGCACTATATTATAAATAGCTGTTATTCTCCCTTGTGTCAATCTGTATCGACCAATACAACACTGAATGAATAAATGACCAGCGTAATGAACCTGACATTTCAAAGTATATAAACAGCACTAACAGTTCCAAAATCTTTCACCGGTCTTATTATACTGTCTGAACAATTTCTAAAATATCTGGACTGACCATTTATACATTTCCATTTCTATTGAAATTTCAAGTCAATAGACCCTTCACGAACATTGATCTCGATAACATTTTGACGCCTTTCAAAATATAAGTGTATGTTAAAGACATTAATTCTCTATCCTGCAATAGAATTATGACAACAATCATGGATTTTGCACCCCAATCTAAGAATTGTTACGTTTTGTCAACCATAGTTTTTACCCCCTTTCAAAACATGTAAATTGTACGTTTTGATATTGATTCGCTATCCTGTCATGGTATTCTGACCCCTACATTCAT
>MJUU01050527.1:0-14509 GCA_002080025.1 Modiolus philippinarum | reverse complement strand
TTTTTTTAATGAATATCCCCCCCAAAAAAAATTTCACCCCTTGCTATGCTCGGCGATATATTCTTAAAATTCTATTTGGACTCCCCTTCTTAAATTGCCTATGACATGCTCGTAAACGGGAGTTGTGACTTATATATACTGCTAGGTGTCCAGTTAATCCAAGCAAGGTTAATAACATAAACATGTGTCAAAAATAACATCTAAAAGAGGGAGCTGTACCTTAAATACCGAAAGAAAGTTAAGAATTTTGGAGTTATGATTGATCAAAGGGAATACCCCATAAATTGAAGCGGTGCATTATATACTGATTAAATGTCCACTTTACATGTGTCAAAAGGAACATCCCATAATCGTAACACTGACAGTTCTAATTTACTGCACACTATCTGTATATAAAGTACAGCTCCCATTTATGGGATGTTCCCATTGACCCATATAATGATAACACTGACGGCTCCAATTTACTGCAAACTATCTGTATATAAGGCACAGCTCCAATTAATGGGATGTTCCCTTTTAGCCATGTAATCTTAACACTGACGGCTCCAATTAACTGCACAATATATGTTACAAAGTACAGCTCCCATTTATGGGATGTTCCCTTTGACCCAAATAATCGTAACACTGACGGCTCCAATTTACTGCAGACTATCTGTATATAAGGCACAGCTCCCACTAATGGGATGCACCCTTTGACCCATGTAATGATAACACTGACGGCTCAATTTACCGCACACTATCCATATATAATAAAGTACAGCACCCATTTATGGGATGCTCCCTTTGACCCATGTAATCGTACCACTGACGGCTCGATTTACTGCACACTACCTTTATATAAGGCAAAGCTCCCATTTATCGGATGTTCCCTTTGACCCATGTAATTATAGCACTGACGGCTGAATTTACTGCACACTATCTTTATATAAGGCAAAGCTCCCATTTATGGGATGTTCCCTTTGACCCATGTAATTATAGCACTGACGGCTGAATTTACTGCACACTATCTTTATATAAGGCAAAGCTCCCATTTATGGATGTTCCCTTTGACCCATGTATTCGTTCCACTGACGGCTCCAATTTACTGCACACTATCTGTTATTAAGGTACAGCTCCCATTTATGCGATGTTCCCTTTGACCCATTTAATCGTAACACTGACGGCTCCTATTTACTGAACACTTTATGTATATAAGTTACAGCTTCCATTTATGGGATGTTCCCTTTGACCCATATAATAGTAACACTGACGTCTCCAAAATTACTGAACACTATCCGTATATAAGGTACAGCTCCCATTTATGGGATGTTCCCTTTGACCCATATAATGATAACACTGACGGCTCAATTTACTGCACACTATCTGTATATAAGGTGCAGCTCCCATTTATGGGATGTTCCCTTTGACCAATATAATGGTAACACTGGCGGCTCAATTCACTGCACACTATCTGTATATAAGGTACACCTCCCATTTATGGGATGTTCCCTTTGACCCATATAATCGTAACACTGACGGCTCCTATTTACTGCACATTTTCTGTATATAAGGTACAGCTCCCATTTATGGGAGGCACTCTTTGACCCATATAATCGTAATACTGACTGCTCCTTTTTACTGAACACCATCTGTATATAAGGTACAGCTCCCATTTATGGGATGTTCCCTTTGATCCTTATTATGTGTTCAGTAAATTCGAGCCCGCAGTTCTAGATATAGTTGGAAAAGGGAACATCTCTTAGATTTGAGTCGTGAATTATATACAGATAGTCTCCAGTAGATTGGAAGTCTCAGATTTACGATAATCTTGGTCCCATAAATGGGAGCCATGTCTGATATACAGATTAGAGCACTGGGTGCGATGATATGGTTCAAAGTGGAACATCCCATACATGGAGGCCGTGTCATATACAGTAAATTCCAGACCTCATTTTTACATATAAGCGGATAAACGGGAACATGCCCTAAATGGGAGCTGTTCCTTATATACAGAAAGTGTCATGTAAATTCGAATCCTCAATTTAACGATAATATTGGTCATACGTAGCATCCCATAAATGGGAATTTTTTATATACAAAATAGACAGTGTGCAGTAAATTGAAGCCCTCTGTTTTGCTATAATTGGAGCTGTCAGTTTGAAGATTAAATGGGTCAAAGGGAACATCCCATAAATGGGAGCTGTGTCTATATACGGATAGTGTTCAGTAAATTTGAGCCGTCAGTGTTACCATTATATGGGTCAAAGGGAACATCCCATAAATGGGAGCTGTACCTTATATATGGATAGGGTTCAGTAAATTGGAGCCGTCGGTGTTTCGATTATATGGGTGAAAGGGAACATCCCATAAATGGGAGCTGTACCTTATATACAGATAGTGTGCAGTAAATTGAGCCGTCAGTGTTATCATTATATGGGTCAAAGGGAACATCCCATAAATGGGAGCTGTACTTTATATACGGATAGGGTTTAGTAAATTGGAGCTGTATGTGTTACGATTATATGGGTCAAAGGGAACTTCCCATAAATGGGAGCTGTACCTTATATACACAAAGCGTGCAGTAAATTGGAGCCCTCAGTGTTGCGATTAAATGGGTCAAAGGGAACATCCCATAAATGGGAGCTGTACCTTATATACAGATAGTGTACAGAAAATTGGAGCCGTCAGTGTTACCATTATATGGGTCAAAGGGAACATCCCATAAATGGGAGCTGTACCTTATATACATATAGCGTCCAGTAAATTGGAGCCGTCAGTGTTGCGATTAAATGGGTCATTGGGAACATCCCATAAATGGGAGCTGTGTCTATATACGGATAGTGTTCAGTAAATTTGAGCCGTCAGTGTTACCATTACATGGGTCAAAGGGAACATCCCATAAATGGGAGCTGTACCTTATATACGGATAGGGTTCAGTAAATTGGAGCCGTCTGTGTTACGATTATATGGGTCAAAGGGAACATCCCATAAATGTTAGCTGTACCTTATAGTTCCTTATATACAGATAGTGTACAGAAAATTTGAGCCGTCATATGGGTCAAAGGGAACATCCCATAAATGGGAGCTGTACCTTATATACATGTCATAAATAGGAGCTGTTCCTTATATACAGAAAGTGTCATGTAAATTCGAATCCTCATATGAACGATAATATTGGTCATACGGAACATCCCATAAATGGGAATGTTTTATACGACAGTGTGCAGTAAATTGAAGCCCTCAGTTTTGCTGTAATAACGGCCACCGGGAATATCCCTTCATACATAAACAAATAAAAGGAAATATAGAGGTGTGCATTACTCAACGGGAGACCGGATAACATGATTTTTTTTAAACTCCCATACACTGGATTCATCCCCCATACATGGTTTACGACGTATTTTTGCCACCTCCCATATATGGGAGGAACTTTTTTCTCCATATCCCATATATGGGAGCTGATTTTGGCCATATCCCATAAATGGGTGGGACTTTATCACCATATCCCATAAATGGGATGCGGGTCACGGGGACTCTCCGCTCACATCCCATAAATGGGAGAGACTTTTTCCTAGCTCCCATTTATGGGAGACAGATCCCATAAATGGGTTGGGGCTCCCATAAATGGGATCCGGGGTGGCGGCTGGGACGGGAGGGGACAGATATTTACATTTGGAGGGACGAACTAAAGATCTCTGGAGGGTTTAGTACTTGAAACATATATACTTCCACCACTCGCTGGGTTAATTAAGGGGATGCGTCCAGTTTTGACGTATACTACAATTTAAACAGTATCTACTAAATCAGAATTATTCATGTTAAAATATAATCTAAGATTGGCAAAAATTGTGTTTGCCTTTACAGGGAATCACCGTCCTCAAATTTTATTATTAGATAATTATATCTTATTGTATGGTCTATTGTGTTTTAACTCTGCATCTGTTTAATAATTAAGATATTTTACAAGGATACGAGAATGTACGTGAAAATATTATTTTGGAAGTCAGTGTAAGGAAATATGGTCATCAATGTCCCTGAAATGTAAAACCCGTGTCACGATATCACCGTTCCCCAGTCAACTTTTTTATTGAAAGGTTTTCCTGCTGAAATTGAGATGTCATTTGGATTCACAGTAATTTTTTGTGTGAAAAATATTGTTTGGAAGTTATTATTGTACAATGTGATCTGTATGTGTAACCCTTACCACAATTTCGATACCAAAATCTGATATATTATGTAATCTTTTCTTGGCACATTTATGGTATACGCATTAGCAAGAATTTTTATTCCAATGTAAATCCTTGACGTTCATTAATCTTGAAAATTATACACTCATTTAAATATCTGTGATCTAAATTGCAAACCGTTTCACATGACTTTTGAGATTTCGCTGGGTCAACCGGTAAGCGTTGGGTCGCATAGGAAGGTCAACAGGGGAACAAGAAATTTCGATATAATATAACAGTTACACCTGGGTCACGCATTATCTAGGGTGGTTATTGTATATTATGTATTTAAAAGCTTCGAAGTTGAGCTTCTCAGTTGATTGAAAGTTAAATCAAATAAAAGTGGATGAGCTGGATTTAAACGTCCATTGAGTAGTATTTCAGCTATATTAAGACGAAAACAATTCAATCGATTCAAAACCATTTTCAATAAAAGAAGAAAGAAATAAAGGTGTCAGGAACATCCAGGGCAACCAATTTTATAAAAGAAGAAAGAAATGAAAAGTGTCAGGAACATCCAGGGCAATGAATTTTGATTGCGATTGGAAATGGGTAGGGGCAGGAAATTTAGCCTTCTATACGCCACCCAGTCCGTTTGCTTTCCTTAGAAATATATAGAAGGGGTTTAAATGCTGCATGGAGACTGGCTTGTCCTTTCTCCACACAGATTGGCTATAATGGTTCTGGGTCAGGCTTTCAGTATTATGACATGACTACCCTGTAGAGGCAGGCCATTCCCCTCAGCCCCAACTGGTGACGCGCCCGGCAGCTCTGTAGCCGGAGCTCCTGAAAACAATCTGAAAATTGAAGTTAAATAAAATTAACAATAAAATCAATAGCTTTCATTATATCTAATTTATTGTATTTCCCGATTTGTTAAAGATTTTTTTATGAGATCTAAAATAACATTAACAATATTTTGTCAGATTTTGGTTTGAGAATATCCTGGTCGTGTTACATATTTTGGACACTTCAATATCATATTTATCCTATAAAAACTAGTCTGTGAAGTTTGCCTTGTCAGATCGATTCATCTATCTTTTAATACATTCTCCCGTGTAATAATTGCTCATTTTAAATCTGTCATGTCTTGTTCACCATCAAAGCGTACCTTATGTTTTAAAATGAGCGGACGGTACCTTAAATGAGTTAAGAACTCGTCCTTGGCTGCAAACATGTCAACAATAATCGCACGTGGTTTCCATAAATTGGTATCATGAACGCTTGACACGCAAGTACTGTTACCGCAAATGTCGAGCCTACACTTGATGCAAATCTTTTTACGCCGGAACATAAATGACTCTGACGTTCCTGACCCGGAACGAAGTATTTAAAAAAAAATATCATAATTTTCGCAACAATAAAATTTTGTCAGTCGGGACAATTTTTGAGGGTCGGTCGGGGAACAGCAAACAAACAATATTTTAATTTAGGCCCTATTTTCAAATGATCTTACATCATTTAAAAACAGTGGTTCATACAACTCAAGCTCTTATAACGCTTGGTCTAGTTCAATATAATCATGAATTATCTTCTCAGATGTGATTGTCTGTAAGTGACCTGACTGGCTCCTCTTTATGGTGATTTATTGCAGTTTATTTCAGCTTGCTGTTGGAAAAAATCCAAATAAATTATAAGTCCATCAACTAGCTTTTCACAAATATTTTGAGAGGTTGATTCATTTTTCTTTATTAAGTACGGGTTTCATAGCATTTTAACCATGTCTGATATCTTTTCTTCCAGTTCAGCTGAGGTAATCTACTGAATAAAAAAATGGACGCCATTATAAACATATATTACATAAAACAAATACAAATTATATGCCCTAAATTTCTATAACATTTTAATCTCCCGTTACCACATCTCTGATCTGCATAAGCTAATGTGTAATAATTTTGGTTCTGTTCAACATCTGGCTATTAAAAGTTCTAATATCAATGACGCATAATAGGTCGATTAATTGACTGATTGTTTGTCAACATTTATACATGGAATGTCAAACAATAATTCGTAAAGGTTATACAGAACCTAGTGTCTCGCATGCTCACTCCATTTTCATTATTATTTGGCCTATATTAAGATGTGGTTGCTGAGTAGAATACAAGAAACAACTGGTTTTAACGAACTACAGATGGAATAAGACATTTTTGAAATCTAATCATTGAAAATATTTGTTTCGACTAGGATTCACCCAAAAAAGAATGGTTGCTTCTAAAAAATTGCTTGTCTTTGAGAGTTTCTGGATATTCGCATTTAGTTTTTAGAATGATATCTCAAATGAAAAAATGGCAAAAAATATTTGATGGATGCAAAAATTTCAAAAATTGCTAGTCTTGGACATTTTCAGAGAGTTTACTAAAGTTTGGACCAGAATAAAATTGCAAAAGCTTATTGTGCAACTAAAGACTATATGCAACAATTCTATATCAAAATCAAATTTCTTTATCCCATATTGTTTAAACACTGTTGATAATATGGATCTGAGATGAAAGTATTTTTTCCATTGGCACCAACTTCCGTGGATTTCAAAGTTAATCATTTCTTTAAATGGCGTGAACATTTTTCCAAAGAACTGATTTTTTTGTGCAAATTGTGAAACAACAAATTCAGAATGATTTTTTTCTACTAAACCACAAATATCTGCAAACATGAATACAAGTACTATCAAAATGAAATTAACAGTTTGCCTTTAAACTTTCTATTTTTTTTTAAAACTTACATTGTTATAATTATTTTCTTTGTAATTTGTATAATTCTAAAAGTAGTTTATTATCCTCCATATAAAATTACATGTATATATTCAGACTTTTGTTTAAGGGATCACTCATATTAAGTCTAAAAGTCCTTTTGAACTTTTGATATTAAAAAAGCAAGCAACATGTATATTGAATATTATCAATGAGATTTTTTTTAATCTGGTGTAAATTCACTTTTTCTGTCTTCAGGGAATTTTAATACTAAATTGTACATCCCGTCGTTGGAATTGTGCCAAAACCCTGCAAAAATATGCGGCATTTAGTTATAAATTCGAACCAGAATTTTGTGTCAAAATAACAAATTTTGTCATGCTTGTATAATGATATATAAATGGCTATTGGATATTGCCACTTTGGACTGGTACAACATCTGGTGTTCATTGATACAGTGCGTATAAAACAAGAGAGATGCAATAAACTCTCATCCCCATTTGGGCCAGCTGACATTAAAGGTACAGATAACATTTTGCACATTTTTATTCCAAGTAAAATTAGGAAAATAATTAAGTTGCAGATAC
The DNA here is from genome assembly GCA_002080025.1 of Modiolus philippinarum. NCBI lineage: Eukaryota > Metazoa > Mollusca > Bivalvia > Mytilida > Modiolidae > Modiolus > Modiolus philippinarum. The sequence continues at coordinate 7,030 of MJUU01050527.1, read as the reverse complement.
ATGGAATCAGTTACAGAAATTATGAAAATTAAAATGATTATCAAAACAAGCAGAAAATGCAATGTTCATAAAATGCATTCATGATGTGAAACGTGTGCATCCATTCTACATTTTGTGCTATCAAATCAATGTCCAATATAAGTAGAACAGCTTTTTTTGGATCATATGGAAAAATCTGTGCTTTTTTGCTCAGTTGCATATTTTATTGCGGAGTCAAATGCAGGTACCATAATTCCATTGTATTTGATAGGCAAAATTTTGAAAAATGGCTATTCTTACTTGAACTTTGTTGAAGATTTAATACAAGGTTAAACTTTAATAGGACATTTGTTATGCAGTCAAACAAAACAACGGCAGTAGGACACCGAAGGAACAAAACAAGGCAAAAGCAAAATACTAAAGCACTAATAGTGTAGACCCTATTGAAACTGAGGGTGACATCAGGTGTTCCGGAAGGGTAAGAATGTCCTGCTCTGTATACAACTCCCGTCACACTGTCAGTGGGTCAATCCATGGTAATTTCAAAACCGTTAATGTCAAATCCGGGAAGACGTTAATCTAGCTGAAAATGTCAGTTTTCATTTGTGAGACAGACATTTCATAACTATCTATGATGTCGTGGTGACGGTCATAGAATTTATGAAGGGACGAAAGTATCAAAGGCTGAACATATCCCTGGCTCAGCAGTTTTTGTGACAGTGGTTTTGCTCTTTCAACAAAGTAACTGTATGAACTGTAAGCTATACTGTAACGAATTAATTGTGAAATATACACTCCAGATGCTGGGGAGGTAGGTATATTGCTGCAGAGTAAGGGAAAGTTCCGAATTGTAAAGTCAAAATCATCACGTTTGTCATATAACCTAGATTTCAGTTCGTCAATGTATAAAACAAGGTCAAGGTATGAAGCAGGGTGTATCGGTTGTCTCCTTAATTTCAAGATCACTCGGGTAGATGCGATGTAAATTTCTTTAAATCTTGGTTATTAAGAGAAAGTACATCGTCTATATATCTGAAGCTGAAATTAAAAGTCTGGGCTAGTTGTTTTTGTTTCTGTTGCATTAGCCCTTGTTAAAACTTTGCTTCATATGAAAAAAGGAAAACGTCAGCTAAAGATTGCACACAATTTGTTCCCATAGGAATCCCTATTGTCTGTTGAAAAACGCGGCCTCCACATTCAACACAAATGTCATAACATTTCATCATATATTTTTTTTCAATATGGCTGAAAACGTCAACTTCCACAGCTTCATTGGCAAGGTTTTAGTACAAAGTCAGTACAAAAACAACATTCATGGCAAGACAATAAAATTTTGATTGCAAAAAAAATGTTGCAACAAACTTTAATAACGTATTTTATGAACTTGAAGTTCACACGGACGCTAAATATATATAAATTTGAAGATGTATCAATTAATAAGATAAGATTTTCTCTAAACAATTCTCTGAATTTACGTTTTGGCATTGAAAACGTCAAAAGGAAGTGTCAAAAGCATATTAAAAAAAGACCAAATATCCAATTTTTCGCCAATAAAAGCTGTTTGACAAAGTATGCATCGGTGAGAATACTGATAAGTCACGTGATAATTTTTATAATTTAAATGGCATTTAAAAGGATCATAATCTCTCCATATGTAATAGATATGACCACAATCTCCGAACCATATGGTAATAAAATGACTTTTAAGAAATTTAAAAGTAGTTAATTAACTTAATTTCATATTACAAAGTTCTATATATAAGCGGATAATATCTTATATTGAATGAAGCCTCGAAATACATTAAAAGTTTATATCATCGTTTATCAATGACCAATGTATACTCAACAAAAAAAAGTTAAGGATAAAGATTTTTCATTTCCATTTCCAAAGTATTAAGTTTTACAACACAGTTTAATTTGACCTAATCATACGAAAGCAAATCAGTCGTGGATCCTCGTGTCTGATGTTTTCGAGATTATCATGTCAGACACTAGAAAAAAGTCTATGGAGTCAACCTTCCACCTGGTCATGCCTCCTCGGAAAACACAAATTTCTGAAATTTGCATTTTTACCCCAAAAATTTATCCGCCTTAAAAACAAATCAAATTTTTTGTCATGAAACGATACAATGAAGCCTTTTCTTCCAAAATGTCCGTGTCCTGATTTTTCAAACAGCGCTGTTAAGTCAAAATTTTTAATCTTTGTGCCATACCCCTCCAAATTTTGAAAATGACCAGAACAGAAGTGGAAATTCTTGTATGGGACAAAATCGATACCCCTATGTTAATACCCATTTCTTTGTCACTTTTCAAAACAAATTTTGTGAATTGAAGTCTGTAGGCAATCAAAAGATTGATGTTAATACCCATTTCTTTGTCACTTTTCAAAACAAATTTTGTGAATTGAAGTCTGTAGGCAATCAAAAGATTGAACAACTCGATAAAAATGTCAAAATCACGATTTTTTGCCAAAAAACATGATTTTTTGATTCTCAAAAATGAGAAATTTTGAAAAGTCGAAAATTGCATATAATATTCATAATGGTAAGTGTATACACTGTGCAAAATTTCATGTTGATCGGAAAAGTGGTTATGCCCATGCTTCAAGACGAAAATTAAGATACATGAATTTAAATGAATATGATCCTTAACTTTTTTGCCCAGTATATTTCAGTTTTGTATACATATTTAATACTTATTGTGAATGCTAATAAAAAGTTGTATGGTCCGGATGATGTGAAAAGCCAAATAGTCTACACAAGTTAGGGGGAAATGCTATCAACGAAGACAGTCCAATTTATCCCACTAAGGAAATATAAATGAAGGCTAGCCTATCTGAATTAGATTTGGAATAATAGAATGTTTTTATTAATACCACCCACTGTCCCCACTTTATACCTCCATTGAACAAGGTTTAAATTAAACAGCCCACAAACATTTAAAGTTGTGTATGATAATATATTGCAAATTTTACCTGCATTAAAAACTGAAATTAAATCATACATCTTTTTGATGAGCAATTTGTCATGTCTAATATAACAAAATACATGTACAATTACCATTATATTGATACAAGAGAACAAATTGCATCATATGAATAATACCAAATTTTCAAAAATGAAGTAAACCTATTTATGTTAGTTTTTTATTTTTGCTATCATTCTGAATGCGATTTTTCTTTTTATGAAATAAAATTTCATGATAACTCTAAATGAAGATTTAATACTCCCTCGGGAAGAGTTGATCTTTTAATAACATGGATAGTTAAAATTTTGAAGACATTTTTTTCTTTCAGACATGTAAGAGGGCTTTTCACCAGAATCTAAGCAAAAGAAGTAAATATATACTGTATAGTTTAAATTCTGCATATAGCCATTTCGACAATTTACGTCTTTTCAGTGCAGATCAAATGAACTATGTGTAAAAGATGATATAGAACAAATAACTAATCAGATCTAAAGACAAAATTATCAAAAGACAGAGCTATGCACGAGGAAGGTACTCCTGTGCTTAAAAAAATTCACACGGACTAAACCAACACCTACATTATCTGCTTCCGGTAGAGTTTACTGAAGTGGATATCATTGGTATGCAGGGTGGTTAATTAATTAATTCATATTAATTAAATACCATATTGGATACAACACTTTGGTAAACTGCTGATACTGTATTGTCAATACAGTAACTGCAGTTTACCAAAGTGTTGTTTATTGTCAATAAAGTGTCTGCAGTTTACCAAAGTGTTGTGGTCAATACGGTATTTAATTAAAAAAAAAAGTTCTAAAGTTTTGATATTTCAAGATTCTAAACACAATCGGGTTTCGGGTCAGAACTGAATATGGTTAATTGATATTATCTCTTTTCAAATTAAGATAACTTATATTCGCATTATGACTTTAAGAGGTCTAAACAAACAAAGACTTAGACTGAGGTGTAGAATTCTTATAAAAGGATCTAACACAGATGAAATATCTCAGACACCCAAAGGTGAAAACTTAACCGATGATGTCTGAGATTTCTAAATCTTCCATTTATGTGTCAAACATATTAAGTAATATTTAATTACATTTTTTTTTAGCCAATTACTAGATTTTTCTTCAATTAGGTATTCCCCCAAAAATACAATTAAGCAAAAAATTTAATGCTAAATCAGGTTCCGGAAATAGAATTGTATCCGATATTTATCACAATTCGAAATCCTTGGTCTATAAATAAAACGCTAAGCATATTAAATTATGATATTTTATAGTTTATTGCACTCCTAAAATTACTGAAATTTACCTTGCATCACAATGTCATTATTTGTATCAGATAACGTCAATTTGACCTCCAGTATCACAACTTGTTATTCTTTCGGTTGATTGGACTAGTATTTGCGTTTAATTTGCAATCTTTGTATGTCGGTGTTCTAAAATTACATTGAATTTCAGCGCGTCAATTTATAGTATAATAGTTTGAATGCTGTCGGTTCATATTTCGCTTAGGTTACCATTTTTCATAAATTTTAAATGGATACTTTCGTTTAACCTTTTCTATACGTAATTCTCGGTGCATTTGCCATAAGTTAGATATTTGACAATTCTTGCATATCGTTTTTGTTTAGTAATAGCAGCTCTCAACAATTTCTGTGATAAATATCATCACTTATCCTTAAGTTTCTGAAATCAACATATAGGAATTTATCTGAAAAATTGCTTAAAAGTTATTGATTCAGAAAATATTTATATTAATGTGTACTACCCATTCTGATCTGAAGTTGTGTACGCTAGGTAGTACATTTTTATCTCAAACAAATCCAAATTGCAAACTCAGTAGGTTTAATGAGATAACATTAAAAGTGGAGTTGGTGGGTTGTCATTTACTATAGCAGCAAACTTATCTTCAACTTTCATGCACATAGAATTAGTATTTAATATACTGTTTTTTAAAACTTGATTAAACCATTTAGCATCCTCCACGTTAGGTTACCCTTTCTAATCTGCTTGAGATTTTTATCTTTTGTTGCTGAAAAATATCTGCGTATTTTTTGTTAAGATAACAGAAGTCACCACAGCCATTTCTGTGTGCGTTGACTCTTATATTTATTGCAATATATAATCAATTAAACTGGTATATCAATACAAAAAGTGCAATATTGCTTAAGAGTGCAAATTATTTCATAAAAAATAGCTTGCTTGGTCAGGTGAAAAACTGTTTTGAAACAAAAACTCTTTTGTTCTCTACACAGTGACCAATCGGTTTATAGGGCCACTGTGTTCCTACATACCACAGCAGCTGAATTTCTTCAAATGTAAACTAAATAAATTATGTTTTCAGTTCAATTCTCTCCTTCAGTGAGTTGGTACTTACTACTCCTTATATGTACAAATAAGTCTTGCAGATGTTTTGTAAATTGACTGACACCCCAATAAAATGTTTAAAATAAAATAAGAGAAGAAATCGAGTCAAATATAGTCATAAATACATTTTTTCTTGCTTAAATTAATTGTCAAATGACTGATGACAGATAACGAATTATTTCTAATTCGGAACCTGTGGTAAAACTGTAATCAAAGCAATAATACCAAAGTTTTGTTGCCTTCTGGTTTTGTAAATATCATGAAGATAATGTTGTTACAAAGTTGATTTTGCATCAGTAATGTATTTAGTCCAAAATTTCTATAAGAGATTCAAATTTCTCGCTTTAGCAAAACGCTGATTAAGCGATTTAGTTGCAAATGTCAGACAACGGCAACAGACTTGTTTTTGTAGAGCCTTTGTATAATTTGTCTCAACAACGACCTAGAAAAATCTTTATGGGTACCTGATGAAACTTCTGTTTTTGTGAGGGTTCATATTGCTTGGGTTTAAGTTTTTAGTTTGTGCTCATTTTTCTTAATTTATTTTATCTTTCATCTGTTGTCTTCATTTGTGTAATAGTCTTTCAAGAACAACCAAAGACCAATTCTATTGGCCATTGGCTACAAATTCTACAGATTGACAACTAAATTGCCGTTGTGAAACTGCAGAATTGGTTAAAAAAATGATCAACTGATACTTATCTCAGCAACTGTTGTGTTAGGTGATGAACTTTGTTTCAGTTCAATCATTTATAAACTGGATTTTTTATTACTATTACAGAGGTGAATTCACGTTTTTGATTATTTCAAACAAATTTTTAAACTGTGAAATTTTTTGTTTTCACATGTATAATCAGATTAACATTTCTATTTATGGTCACTTCATGTACTTTTGGAAATACTGTAAATCATTTTTAGTATTATTTTGGTACCAAACACCAAATCAGTAATTTGGCCACGGTAGGTAATAAATTTACCAAGAGAGGTAATTAACCCAAAAATTATCTCCCATCAATAAAACAGTGTTTTTCACATTTTCCCCCTCAAAATGTTATGTATGATTAAATCTTTGTGGGCATATCATAATTTGTAAGAGTAAATATCATGTACTTCATCTTTTATTCATAAACTATTTACATAAAAATAATACAAAGTTTTTGCAAAATTAATAGCAGGAATTTCCCTCACCTAGGAAGGCTATTATTAAATATGAAAATAGTTCAACATGCTCAATAACTAAATAGACAAAAGATTTTTTTCTGGCAGAGGTGAGTATCAACTTCTCAATTTGGTAAACCAATTCTATAGTTTTTAGCAACAATTTAGTTGTCAATCTGTAGAATTGGTAGCCAAATGGCCAATAAAATTGGTCCAAGCTTATGCTTGAAGGACAGTAAACCTGAATTGTCGTGTTAATTCGTTTTTATTTAATTTAAGGTTATACACGATTCTGCCATCTTGCTTTGCTAGTCGATTTCCAATTTTCTGCATTACATATTTTTATTATTAGATCCTATTGGTAATTTGCTCTCTGTCAGCTTTTACACATATTTCCGTTTATGGATTTCCAAATGTTTTGAATAAATCTGTACAAAGTAAAAGGCAAAGCAATAGAACAACGATTTTATTATTCTATTCTAACGTTGTACTGTGATATCACTGTAATTGTCAATACATATTCACATCTCTCTCTCTCTCTCTCTCTAAATATA
>MJUU01050525.1:0-18856 GCA_002080025.1 Modiolus philippinarum | reverse complement strand
CAAAAAAAAAAAAAAAAAACTACAATATAATGCTACAAATGTAAAACATTGACTATGTTGGTAAACAGGAAGTAGCATCCTGACGGTTCTAAAAAAAGTATCCCTCGATATAGCATGTTCAAACAAAGCCTGTTACAATTTTTAGGTATGTACCTAGTATTCCTATTGATCAAAAAAATGCATTCCACAATATGGCATGACTATACAAAGCTTGTGACAAAATTGTAGATCTGCATCATACAACACTGCAGAGAAAACTTTCACGAAAAATTACTCTGAACAAAATTGATAATGTCAGAAACTTTAACGAAAAATTGTTCTATAATGCCAAAAGAATCAATACTTAAGATAAATAAGAAGTAGTATTCCTATTGGTTAGAAAATGCAGTCCACAAAATGGCATGGCTATACGAAGTTTGTGACAAAATTTGAGACCTGTACCTTTTACCATTGCTGAGATAAATACGACAAAAAATACTATATAATGCTACAAGTGTCAAATTTGACGAAGTCGGTTACAGGAAGTAGTATTCCGATTGATCCAAAATGTATCCTACAATATGGCATTACTATACGAAGCTTGTGACAAAATTTCAGATCAGTATCCTTTACCATATCAAAGATAAATATGACGAAAATGTTTTTTCAGACTGACCAACACAAACACATTCACAGACCGTAAACAGTATTTATCGGTAATTTATGCTTCTTGCCTTTGATGTGTACTGATCGATAAAGTCATTATCAACGTACTGGACCATATCAAAAATTTATTGGGTCAGTACGTCAGATGACATGCGCGAACCGAAACGACGCACATTAATCTGAATGTAAAGTCAACTCATGAATGAAAATTATTTGCGACAACAAACAGTAAACAATTTTGAAATTGTTCGTAATTCAAACAGAAATACACGTTTCCCTATAACTTTTGATTGTATTTTATGAAAACCTTGACACTGCAATAAAACATCAGGCTATGAATCCAATTCGCTATGATGGTTTGCTTTCTTTCAATGAACTGTCGCCGAGTTTAAATGAAGACAAAGAGACGCCTACCCCGTTACTACAAACCCCTACAATCCTGAATTACGCAGGGTGTTTTCAGTGACAAGAAAGGCGCCATGCTCAAATGACGGTCTGTCTTTGACAAATTAATCTTCTCGGGTGATGTCCATTTGAAGCAATAATTACTTACTATGTTGCGGCATTGATTGTATGTTGTTTTACACCAGTTGAATGAAACTATTTTCATCATTTGTTACACTATTTCCAACGAAATTAAAATGACAAGACGTGTCTTGTTCAACCACAACATACAGAAGGATGTGACGTCACACTACCCTGACGTCAACAAGAATTGTGCACGATACAGTTTACGCTTGAATTATTCGCCAAAGAAAGAGTTCCCCTTATTTTTTTCAAAATTAACAACGAAACTGCAACATTTGGAAATTCCCGATAAACAGAATATATGACTTTTTGTTTTTGATACGGACTTTATCACGGTAGCATATCAGGTTCGCCCTAGCGGGCTCACCTGATATACTACCGAGATAAAGTCCGTATCAAAAACAAAAAGTCCTATATTCTATATATCCCTATCCACGATCAGGAGTCGGGGTATAAAAAGTGTAAAAAATATGATCCACAACAAACCATATACACAAATTTATCAATTAGGCTAAAGTAAATTAAAGTCAATAAAATTTTCATGATTACCTGTTTCTCTTTCCCTTTCTGGAACACCTTGATCAACTGTTAACTCTCCATATGGTTCTAAAGTTATATTGACATAATTCAACTTCAGGTCATTTGAGAAAAGCTGAAATAGATACATATACTATGTCAAGTTGAAATGTATTTTCTGCATGGAAGGTATCATGGACTGAGTTACTTTTGCGTTTGGTTTTGTTCACAATTTTGGTGTTAAACTAAGCACCGAAATATTCCCTTTGTTCATATTTTGCATTTTACCATTTTATCTAATGCATTAAAATTGGAAGTTAAATTTATCAGGGTCAGAAACTCACTCCAATTCTAGCCTGCCCTGAACCAAAATTTCAATATTTTGCAAAGGATGAGTGGCAATAAGACCCGTATTTGGCCCTAAAAAAAATTAGTTGTTTAAAATAGTGTGATATTTATTGGAAATATTAACTATTATGTGCCTACAAAATAAAAACATCATATAATACAAAATCCTTTCATTTTGACATTATTGTGACATCACAAGGCACTGTCTTTTTTTAACAAAATAAGAAAACCTGGAGTTTTGAATGTTCTCAGAACAAAATTTCCTTTAGTTATGGCCATGTAAATTGATTATCTGGTTCTCAGATACTGCCGCATGGGCAAACACCTGGCTCCTGGCTTGTATTTATTGTCCCCAAAAAATAAATACAACGGTAACAAAATCCGCATTCAAATTTTCCAGCATTGATCAAAGAGAAACAACTCAAATTTCATTCGAAGCTCTCTTAATTTTCCGTTTTCTTTGAAGAAATCGCTACTTCCTGTCTAAATTCCGAATGGTTTTGACAACAACAAAATGAAAGTTGTTTTCGCTGACACTTTTGAAGGGTTTTCTTGCGTTTACCCATCGTTTATTGTGAATTTGGCGGATGAAACAACCATAAAGGAAATTATGAAAAGGAGTTCTTTCATGGGAGTGTGGCGAGTCTGCCTGAAAATTATATAAAATCAGAAAACAGAGTTCCTCTAATGCACACTCTAGTCTGAGAGAGGTCTCTCTAGATCTTGTTCTGAACTCGAAAAAAAATCTGTCATTCGTGTCACTGGAAGGAGGATCCCACTATCATTTTGCTCACTGGAAGAATTTGTTTATGTAACTTCCTTGATAGATTTGCCTCTATCTAAATGGACAGTGTATCTGACTGTAACCCCTCCACTTGTTCTGCTGTCACCAACTTGTGACCAAGTAAATAATACAAATACACCTTATTTACCAGATCCCAATGGATCTAATCAAGGTTCATCAATAGTCTAATTCAATTTTTTCCAGGTGTTTCTTTAAGGTGACATATCCTGGTGAGGTATATTGGATCTGTCTTTCCTTTACCTGTTTCATGTCTTTGATGATTGCAGTTTGCTTTGACTCCAAGATTCATGATGGTATGATCAATATACATTTTTCTTTTCTGTGTGGTACTTCATTGATGTAGGGACTACATCATTTTGTATACATATACTGTCCTTGTGTGATGTCTTTGCTATTTGTGTTTTTCATTGTCTTTGGAGTATTTTTTTTTTTTACTTATGGTTTTGTTCTCACTTACTTTTATTATCTCGAAGCCATGAAATGGCTGGAGAGATGTTAAAATGACAAGAAAAAATCATGTAAGGCTTCAAGCCTATTAACAGCTCTAAGAGATGATCTTTTTGTGCTTCCGATAAAATATAGAGCGCAAGTTTCTTTCAAAATCGTATACATTGTGTTTTTAAGTTATATTTCTTCATTTTCTTGAGTTGAATACGGTGTTGTTTTATTAAATTGAAAACAATATGCGTGTTTATCAAATTACTCGTTTTTTTTTATATTGCATCTCAGATCAACGAACCTGTCGCTCAGTAATTTGTCAAAGATGAAAATAACATTTGTTTACCTGTGTCAGGGTATTGCATATATTTATAGCAATGAAATCAACATGCGAAATCACACAATCCAATTATTTTCACGTATTACAGAATAACTTAAAACATGCAGACGTATGCAGCAGTTCTTTGGATGACTACGAAGTTTTGCCACATGTAGATTTTCAGGGCATCGAGATTCAGCTCCATCGGAGCTTTGATATACTTTATCATATTTTAATATTTATTCATAAAAGCTGAAAAGTTAACAATGAAGTATGGATGAGCCTAAGAATGGACAAGTATGCATATACAAAATAAATACAAAAATTAAATACCCTCCCTCCCTCACCATTTTTTTTGAAAGTCATTGTCGGAGAACCAGATAATTAATTTTACATGGCCTAACATAGGGTGCATGCAAACAACAACTTCAAACTTTTAGAAAGAATGCATTTCATCATTTTCACCAAATATGAAGTTGTTATTCAGAACTGCCAACATTACTTTAAACACAAAACTGTGTGAAAAACAATGAAAATCAATGAAATTTCCGATGATTTCTTAAACATATAGCTTTTCAGTTAACTGATTGGCATGAGAATCAAAATGCTTATCATTTTCGTTAAGCCCTATATTTGTTCAATATTTCGGGAGCATAAGACGTATGTTTGCTTAATTTTAGTTTCATGGTAAATCTTGGGCCAAAAAATGGGTCTTACTGCCACTCATCCTTTTTGTGACTCTGAATTTATATGGAGTGTAGTTTTCACAAAAGATTGTCAACCATGACATAGTGATGTTGCATGACACAGTTAACAAGAGCTGTCGCCAAATGGCAGCCAGTTATTTAAAATTAAGTGTGTGTGGACACAATACAAGTGTGGACACAATACAAGCATTTACACAGTTGGATGTGTGGTTGCCAATGAAAAAGAGTGACGAAAAAGTTCAACTTGGAAAATGAAAGTAAAACATAGGTAATCAACGATTACAGAGTTCGCCTCGTTATGGCACTTTGTCACAGTAACAAAATCTTGACTGGATGCTGACATCGCATTTGCATGCCTAAGCAAGGTTACATGATCCTACCATGTATAGTGACTGAGATCAACTTGCCTGAAAACTTGGACATAAATCACTCATGCGTAAAACATAAGTAAAAGTGACCTACTTTTGCCTGGATGCTGATGTACCATCAGGGATGCATGCCTATGCAAGGTTACATGATCCTACCATGTAAAGTGACTGAGATATGAACTTGTCCAAAAACTTGGATGTAAATCAATCAAGCGGAAAATATAGGTCAAAGTGACCTAATTTTGTCTGGATACTGATCTACCATCAGAGTTATATGCATATGCCAGGTTACATGATTGTACCATGTATAGTGACTAAGATCTGAACTCGTCCTAAAACTTGAATGTAAATCAATCAAGCATTAAATATAGGTCAAGGTGTCCTAATTTTGCCTTAATGCTGACCAACCATCAGAGATGTATGTATATGCAAGGTTACATGATCCTACCATGTGTAATGACTGAGATCTGAACTAGTCAGAAAACTTGAATGTAAATCAATCAAGCACAAAATATAGGTCAAAGTGTCCTAATTTTGCCTGGATGCTGATTCACCATCAGAGTTGCATGCATATGCAAGGTTGCATGATCCTATTATGTATAGTGACTAAGATCTGAACTCGTCCGAAAACTTGAATGTAAATCAATCAAGCGTAAAATATAGGTCAAAGTGACCTAATTTTGCCTTTATGCTGATACACCATCAGAGTTGCATGCATATGGAAGATTACATGATCCTACCATGTATAGTGACTGAGATCTGAACTCGTCTGAAAACTTGAATGTAAATCAATCAAGCGTAAAATATAGGTCAAAGTGACCTACTTTTGCCTTTATGCTGACCTTCCATCAGAGATGCATGCATATGCAAGGTTACATGATCCTACCATGTATAGTGACTGAGATCTGAACTCGGACGTAAACTTGAATGTAAGTCGTTCAAGCGGAAAATATAGGTCAGAGAGACCCAATTTTCTTGGAGGCTGTGAGATAGCCCAAGATGCACCTGCATACAAAGTTTGATCATCCTACCATGCATAGTTGCAGAGATATATGCCCAAATGCGGACAAGGACGTAGACGTAGACATATACGTAGACGTAGACATAGACGCGGACGAGGACGCCGGGGGTACTCCAATAGTCCCCCTCAACTTTGTTGAGGCGAACTAAAAATCATACAGTCTGTAAACAGAAAGTAGTACAGCAATATGGCTGAAAAAGGTAGATGCAGTATAGTACACTTCAAAGGGACTCTGTACCAAATATGAAGTAGCTGTCATGTGTAGTTCCTCAGAAAAATACGACAAAAAAGTGACATTTTGAAAATAAAAATAAACTAGAGGCTCACATGAGCCTGTATCGCTCACCTGGTCACTGGTTTTATTCATTGTCACCTATAGACCACCCATTCATACTATAAATTAGTTCAGCCGATGTTACATTTTCATTCTTGGATGAGGTACAAACTAAAAATCACAAACTTTGGAAGGGATCACCCAAAGACAATTGTAACCAAGTTTGGTTCCAATTGGCTCAGTAGGTTCAGAGGAGAAGACATTTGAATGTGTTTCCCAAAGAGTCCCTATGTTAAACAATGTTCAACGCTGACGGCCATCTTGGATGAGGTAAGAACGTAAAAATCACAAACTTTATAGGGGACCACCCAAGGACTATTGTGACCAAGTTTGGTTCAATTTGGTCTGGTAGTTTCAGAGGAGAAGATCTTTGGATGCATTTCCCATAGGGTCCCTATGTTAAACTATGTTCCCTGCTGACGGCAATCTTGAATGAGGTATAAACATAAAAATCACAAACTTTGAAGGAAAACATCTAAAGACTATTGTAACCAAGTTTGGTTCCAATTGGCTCAGTTGGTTCAAAGGAGAAGACATTTGAATGCATTTCCCATAGGGTCCCTATGTTAAACTGTGCTCCACGCTGGCAGCCATCCAGGATGAGGTGCAAACGCAAAAATCACAAACTTTAAAGGGGACCACCCAAGGACTATTGTGACAAAATTTGGTCCCCATTGGCTCAGTGGTTTCAGAGGAGAAGATCTTTGAATGCATTTCCCATAGGGTCCTATGTTAAACTATCTTCCCCGCTGGTAGCCATCTTGGATGAGATGCGAACCTGCTGGACATATGTAGAAGTTGTAGTTCTGGAAAACCTCAACACTTTTGCAATTCACATTTAACCTTTATCTCAAACAGTTTTTGAAATAGTAAAAGTAAAAACGTTCAAAAAATGTGAAAATTCAAAGAAAAAACGGCAATAACTCCTATGTGGGTTGTCAGATTTTCTTCAAAATTGCAGGACATGTAGATCTTACTATGCTGACCATTTTTTTTATACAAACTTCACTTCTATCTTCTATCAATTTCAATTTATAAGACCAGAAGTAACGAAAAACTGAAAATTTTATGGAAAAGGGGCAATAACTCCAAGACGGGTAAAAGGATATTCTCCAAAATTGCAGGGCAGGTAGATCTCATCATGCTGATCATTTTTACTCCTGTCAGAATTTTGATATCTGCAATGGTTTTCAAGTAATTTGCAAAAAACAGCAACTTACCCCTATGTTCCATTTTTAGTAACAGCGGCCATGTTGTTTGGTCTACGGACATAAAAATCACAAACTTGAAAGAGCATACCCTGGTGATGATTCAGGCCAGGTTTGGTTAGTATTGGCCCAGTAGTTTCAGAGGAGAAGATCTTTGAATAAAAGTTAACAGACGGACAGGCGACGGACGGACAGACGGACGATGGACGCCGAGTGATGGCAAAAGCTCACATGGCCTTTGGCCAGGTGAGCTAAAAAGGCACAAAGTCTGTAAACAGGAAGTGGTGATCCAATATGGCCGAAAAGGGGAGGCACAGTATAGGACCCATACTGATGCACCATACAAAATATCAAGTGATTGTCATGTGTAGTTGCTGAGAAAAATGTGATGAAAAAGTGAAAATTTTGAAAATAAAAGTAAAAAAGGCACAAAGTCGTAAAACAGGAAGTGGTGATCCGTTATGACCGAAAAGGGGAGGCCCAGTAGAGGACCCCATACTGATGCACCATACCAAATATCAAGTGGCTGTCATGTGTAGTTGCTGAGACAAGAGGCTCTCAAGAGCCTGCATCGCTCACCTGGGCCTTGGCTGACATAGACAGTCCAATTAACCTAAATAATAAAGGACATCATTTTCAAGTATGTTTATAGACCTTGATGGTACAAAATGTATTTGCTTCAAGGTTGAACTATAATCATGATGGCAACCATTTTGGATATGGTTAACATTTTTGAAGAAGGCCAACTGAGGAATGAACATAAAAATCAAAAACTTTTAAGGGCATCATCCAACAACAATTATGACTAAGTTTGGTTTCAATTGGCCTAATAGTTTCAGAGGAGAAGATCTTTGCATGTGTTTTCCAATACTAGATCAAATGTGAAACTAAGTTCCCATCTAGAATGAGGTGAAGACTTGATAGACAATTTTTCTAAAGGGGACCACCCGTGAAATATTGTGACCAAGTTTGGGACCAATTAGCTTTGTTGTTTCAGAGGAGAAAATCTTTGAATGCTTTCCCATAGGGGCCAATGTTAAACTATGTTCCCCTCTGGGGACCATCTTGGGTGGGTTGCACACTGGCCAGACACATTTTTCAAAGAGGGCCAACTCAGGACTATTGTGTCCAGGTTTTTTTCATATTGGCCAAGTAGTTTCAGAGGAAATATTCTTTGAATGTGTTTTCCTATAGGGTACAATAATAAACTAAGTTCCCTGCTGGCAGCCATCTTGGGTGATGTGCAGACTTGCCAAACATATTTTTTAAAGGGCACCAACCAAGGACTATTGTGACCAAGTTCGGATAAAATTGGCATTGTTGTTTCCAGGAAGATCTTTGAATGCTTTAATTCCCATAAGGTCCAATGTTAAACTATGTTCCCCGCTGGCAGCCATCTTGGATGTGATGCAGACTTGCCAAAAACATTTTCAAAGGGGCCAACTAAAGACTATAGTGACCAAAGTTGCTTCCAATTGGCCTAATGGTTTTTCAGAATGCAATCTTAGAAAATGTTTTCCCATAGCTTCAAATGTTAAACTATCTTCCCCGCTGGCGGCCATCTTAGAAAAGGTCGGAGAACTTGACCAAGTTCAATAAAATGTAGACCTTGACATGCTGAACATTTTTGTAATTGAAACTTGACCTCTATCTCAAAGCGTTTTTGAAGTATAGGACAAAAAGTATAAAATCACGAAAAATTTGACTTATAAAGAGCCATAACTCGTCTCGTATATGGGTACTTGCATTTTCTTCAAAATTTCCATGAAGGTAGATCTTGACATGCTGAACATTTTTGCAATTTAAACTTAACTTCTATCTGTTATAGTTTTTATAATAAAAAATAAAAAACATCAAAATTTTGAAAATTTTACGGAAAAAGGGCAATAACTCTAAGATGGGTCATCAGATTTTCTTCAAAATTTCAGAGTGGGTAGATCTTGTCATGCTGATCATTTTTACCCCGTCAGATTTTTTATATCTGTAACGGTTTTCGACTTATTTGCCAAAAACTGCAATTTACCCCTATGTTCTATTTTTAGTAACGGCAGCCATGTTGTTTGACCTAGGACAAAGAAAATAACAAATTTGACACTAGATACCCTGGTGATGATGCAGTTGAAGTTTGGTTCCATTTGGCCCAGTGGTTTCAGAGGAGAAGATTTTTGAAAGTGAGCTAACGACGGACAGACGGACGGACACCAAGTGATAGCAAAAGCTCACCCTGGCATAGCCAGGTGAGCTAAAAAATGCGACGAAAATATGTGTGACAGACGGACGGACGGACAGATGGACGGACAGAGGTAAAACAGTATACCCCCTCCTTCGGAGCGGGGGTATAATTAATACAAGATTTTAAAGGATCAACAAAACAAATATTGTTATTTATACTTTGAAGTTATTTATCAGTTTGATAGAATTTTGGTAGGTAATGAAACTGATGAGCCTAGATGTGTTCAGTTTGTACCAATTTACCTTGAGGGTTTGGAAACCAGAGTGGAGAATTGCAATTCAAACATGGGTAAAGCCAGAGGTTATCCACAGTAATTGCATAGATTCACAGATTTTACTATATCAGTTTTATATGCTGTAATATTCAATATTCTATACTAAAGTAGTCCTACCTTAGCACCACTTCTAGTGGTCTGTGTGATACCCTCTAATGTGGTCAAAGCTTCCCTATCTGTTACAACATTCACTTCACCAAATGTTTTAATATCTAGATGATCTATCACATTTGTCGTTGGTTCCTGGTGGTTAATGGTAAGACTGCAGTAAGCATTTACTGTTACATTGTCCATTTTTTCAAAATGTCCTGCAAATGTTAGTTTAAATATCAAAGCATATATAGCTAATAGCTATATTGAATCTTTATACAAATAAATAAAATTGTGCAAGGAGATATAGAACTAGAGGCTCACATGAGCCTGTATCGCTCACCTGGTCACTGGTTTTATTCATTGTCACCTATAGACCACCCATTCAAATTTTAAATCAGTTCACCAGATGTTACATTTTCATTCTTGGATGAGGTACAAACTAAAAATCACAAACTTTGGAAGGGATCACCCAAAGACAATTGTAAACAAGTTTGGTTCCATTGGCTCAGTAGGTTCAGAGGAGAAGACATTTGAATGCATTTCCCGTAGAGTCCCTATGTTAAACTATGTTCCACGCTGGCAGCCATCTTGGATGAGGTAAGAACGTAAAAATCACAAACTTTAAAGGGGACCACTCAAGGACTATTGTGACCAAGTTTGGTTCAATTTGGCTTGGTAGTTTCAGAGGAGAAGATCTTTGGATGCATTTCCCATAGGGTCCCTATGTTAAACTATGTTCCCTGCTGGTGGCAATCTTGAATGAGGTATAAACATAAAAATCACAAACTTTGAAGGAAAACATCTAAAGACTATTGTAACCATGTTTGGTTCCAATTGGCTCAGTGGGTTCAGAGGAGATGACATTTGAATGCATTTCCCATAGGGTCCCTATGTTAAACTGTGCTCCATGCTGGCAGCCATCTTGAATGAGGTACAAACGCAAAAATTACAAACTTTAAAGGGGACCACCCAAGGACTATTGTGACAAAATTTGGTCCCCATTGGCTCAGTGGTTTCAGAGGAGAAGATCTTTGAATGCATTTCCCATAGGGTCCTATGTTAAACTATCTTCCCCGCTGGTGGCCATCTTGGATGGGATGCGAACCTGCTGGACATATGTAGAAATTGTAGTTCTGGAAAACCTCAACACTTTTGCAATTCATATTTAACCTTTATCTCAAACAGTTTTTGAAACTAGAGGCTCACATGAGCCTGTATCGCTCACCTGGTCACTGGTTTTATTCATTGTCACCTATAGACGACCCATTCATACTATAAATCAGTTAAGCAGATGTTACATTTTCATTCTTGGATGAGGTACAAACTAAAAATCACAAACTTTGGAAGGGATCACCCAAAGACAATTGTGACCAAGTTTGGTTCCAATTGGCTCAGTAGGTTCAGAGGAGAAGACATTTGAATGCATTTCCCATAGAGTCCCTATGTTAAACTATGTTCCACGCTGACGGCCATATTGGATGAGGTAAGAACGTAAAAATCACAAACTTCATAGGGGACCACCTAAGGACTATTGTGACCAAGTTTGGTTCAATTTGGCTTGGTAGTTTCAGAGGAGAAGATCTTTGGATGCATTTCCCATAGGGTCCCTATGTTAAACTATGTTACCTGCTGACGGCCATCTTGAATGAGGTATGAATATAAAAATCACAAACTTTGAAGGAAAACATCTAAAGACTATTGTTACCAAGTTTGGTTCCAATTGGCTCAGTGGGTTCAGAGGAGAAGACATTTGAATGCATTTCCCATAGGGTCCCTATGTTAAACTGTGCTCCACGCTGGCAGCCATCTTGGATGAGGTACAAACGCAAAAATCACAAACTTCAAAGGGGACCACCCAAGGACTATTGTGACAAAATTTGGTCCCCATTGGCTCAGTGGTTTCAGAGGAGAAGATCTTTGAATGCATTTCCCATAGGGTCATATGTTAAGCTATCTTCCCCGCTGGTGGCCATCTTGGATGAGATGCGAACCTGCTGGACATATGTAGGAATTGTAGTTCTGGAAAACCTCAACACTTTGCAATTCACATTTAACCTTTATCTCAAAAAGTTTTTGAAATAAAAGTAAAAATGTTCAAAAATTGTGAAAATTCAAAGAAAAAGCGGCAATAACTCCTATGTGGGTTGTCAGATTTTCTTCAAAATTGCAGGACATGTAGATCTTGCTATGCTGACCATTTTTGTTATACAAACTTCACTTCTATCAATATCAATATATAAGACCAGAAGTAACGAAAAACTGAAAATTTTACGGAAAAGGGGCAATAACTCCAAGACGGGTAAACGGATATTCTCCAAAATTGCAGGGCAGATAGATCTCATCATGCTGCTCATTTTTACCTGCTGTCAGAATTTTGATATCTGTAATGGTTTTCGAGTAATTTGCAAAAAACAGCAATTTACCTCTATGTTCCATTTTTAGTAACAGCGGCCATGTTGTTTGGTCTACGGACATAAAAATCACAAACTTGAAAGAGCATACCCTGGTGATGATTCAGGCCAAGTTTGGTTAGTATTGGCCCAGGAGTTTCAGAGGAGAAGACCTTTGAATAAAAGTTAACGGGCGGATGGATGGACGGACGGACGACGGTCACCGAGGGATGGCAAAAGCTCACATGGCCTTTGGTCAGGTGAGCTAATAATGGAAGTTTTGTTTCTGATATGAAGAATATTGTTGACAATAATAGATAAGCCCACTTGTGTGTGAGTTTATTATTGGAGACAATATTCGAAGTAATAGAAAAACTTCAATTATTCTTTTTATCCATAATTAACTAAAATCATTTGAGAGATCAACTTCTAAAAAAATGAAAATCAATTTCAAGAAATCAGGGAAATTGACTATTGAATATTATAGAATTGGTACGATCCTAATGGTGTTTGTAGATGTCGATTTCTTCATAACCACAGGGGACCTGATAGACAAATTGGACGTGGCTTAATATTCTTTTAAATGTTTTTTTTCTCTTATTTGAGCAGTAGACAATACTGAAAATATTTACTCCTGAAGATCAAAGAAAAATCATACAAATTACTGATAACTGTAGATAAACGGAAATGTGACTATGTGTAAAATTGAACAAATGCAGGTTGGTAAATAGATAAGTCCTGTTACAAATTAAATACAAGAAATTTAGTTTAAATGTAAATATAATAGAAATGTAAATTAAGAATGCATTGAAAGTTGATTAAAATAACCTTTTTTATGCATTAGAAGGAAGTAATCAAATTACAATACTATTTCAACATGGAAATTGTTTTTTCATATTTAATAATTGAATGGATTTTTATACATATAAATGATGATAAAGATATAATACCAGTATTTTTCACATATTAAATAATGGTACTTTTAGATATAGCACATACATGTACCTTTAATGTATAGATCAATGCCCCTACAATCTATTGACGGAGGAAGCTTAAGATCAGAATCTTGTTGGGTTAAAAAGCTGAACTCAAGCAAAGCTCTATCTAGATCTGTTCCAAAACTCTGATTATGTCGAACAGTAAATCGTCCAGTATTGTCTCCATCTATGTCATGTACCAACACCGAAGCTGCATTGTCAGTCATTTCTAATGACCCTCCTCCCTTTATCGTTAGCTAAAACAGGAAATCATACACATTATTTTACATTAATACATTGTTCTAATAAAAAGATGCACATATTTTTACATAAAATAAAGCTATAAAAAATATAAACAATGGTAAAAAATAAAAGTTGGGTTCAAAGAAAACAGATTTTGCAAGACATAGCAATTTTTCAACCAGCATGATTGTTGTTGAAGTAAAATGTTTGGAAAATAATTCATATATACTGGTACTGGTACATATATTTAAGGTAGTTGGGGTATCTAAAATTGAGCATCTTTTTTGTGCATCTAAGCAAAAATTCAATAATTAAATGAGAATGTTGTCTAAATGATTTTGTATGTCTTTAATACAATTATTTAAATAAAAATTAACAATAAGTATCACGTTTGTTCGAATATTATTCCATACAAAATTCAAAAAGTTTTATCAAAGGGAGATAATTCTGTACAGAAATACCATGGAATAGGTCAAAATTTTCTAAGTAAATTAAAAAAAAAATAATAAGGTAGTTGATCCCAATTCTTTTTTTAATTTGTGAAAAGCAATTTAGCAAAACACATTTATCATAATTTTTCCAAAAAATATGTTTTTTTTTTTCATTTTGGGGTCCCAAATTACTTTAATTAAGTTATCTCCCCTTTCCTGAAAAACTAACAAATTCTTCATGTTTTATGAAATAACTTTTTCAAAAGGTCTGTGATATATCCTTTTTATCTTTTTAAATTGAAGTTCTATATCATACACATAAATATACAAAATTTGGAAAAAATTGTATGTCGGCTTATAGCAAAATATGTCCTTGAATTGTGGTATAGGGCTATTTCCCATATAATTCTATTGTAAATATGGTCAGAAAACACCTAATTTGACCAATCTTTAGAACTCTGTATCTTTTTTGACATATCCGTGACCCCCAATTTTTTTGTATTTTTTTATAGCATATTGCTCAAAGTCTAATTGTACAAATTTTCAAAAAGTTTTTGTCAGAAACCAAAACACCCTAACTACCTTAAATAATGACATTTTATATTAATTTTGTACATTATACTTACCACATTAACTTAATATTTAATATGTTCGCGTTATATGTGTCTCAATCGCATAATTAGTGAGTTGAACTAAAAATAAACATCACGTGATGTACACAACTCACTTGGTCATGTGACTAGAATACCTGTATACGTAATTTATATACCTGTATCTAATTCGCGCCAGTCTAAAATTTTGCGTTGAAGAGAAAAGGTGTCTCATTTCTTTCAACTGACAAATTTATTTTGAAGCTAACCTTTTTTATATTATGGATACCGCAGAGTCGGAAGTTGAGTCCGAGTCTACTAATATTGTAACAGTCCCGCAGAAAGATATGGCGGCTAGTAGCAGCAAAACAGATAAAACCGTTAAAAGTGCCCGTACGGCTGGTACAAGAACGGGAAAGAAGAAACGTTTGTCCAAAGCAGATATGCAGGCTCAGTATGATGCTAGGCTGGACGCTTTGGAATCCAATGTAAACAGTAAGTTTGACTTTATTGTCAATATTTTGAATCAGAATAAGGAGAGAAATGCTCTGCCTAGATCTGATTCAACTGTTACGGATAACGTCCCTAACGGGGAGCGTAGACCACAAAAACAGTTGATTCCGTTGGAGGCTACTTTAGACGAGGACCTAGGGTCCCCGAGAATAAGTCATGGACATGATATTGACTTGAGGTCAGAAATATCATTTCAGGTCAATCGTGAGGAGAGAAATAGTTTTGACAATGCTAATGATTTCTCTGACTTTGACTCTGTCAGTAACTCTGGGAAAAGCCTGGTGAGAGACAGTGAACATAACAAATCTAGGATTGAAGTTTCTAGTGATAGATTTTTGAAACACATAGTGTCTAATGACTCAAATAATGACATGGCTCAGAACAAGATGTCAAAAACAGTCGAAGAAAAATCTGACGAAGATCAGGTAAAAAGAGCAAATCTCTTGTCTAAAGTTTTCAAGGATGAGGTTAAAAAACATGAATCTAGCGTAGGGCTTGTACTGGATCAGGCACAAGTAGAAATATTAGAGGGCTCGTGGCGTTTCTCAAATCCTGATCGGTTAACCGCTTATAAAGAGGAGTACAGATCATGCTTTCCTCTACATGAGAGTTCTGAACAATTTTTGACAGTTCCTACGTTGGATGATTTGTTAGAAACTATGTTGTCAAGGACACATGGGGACAAAGCTGTTAAAAATTGGGACAGCCATAGATCTTTGTTTTCACAACCTTACAAAACCATTGAGAAACTTGCATACCAAGGTCAAGTGTCTTCTCGTATGTCTATAATATCAATTTTAAATATTCAACAGGCTTTAGCATCATTGTTGAAAGGTTTAGAAGATGGTGACATAGACAAGGATGAAGCTTGTCAAACCATAAGAGATGTTTTTGCTGTCTACAAAATCTTTAGATTTGACAGGTCGGAATGGGCCTTCATGCACATGATAAGAAGGAAGGTGGCTGCAGAAGATTCAGGTTTGTCCACCTTGAAAGATATTAGGTTGAAATGGCAAAATTTACCCTTAACAGGAGATGGGCTCTTTGGAAGTCATCTTGATAATTTATTAGAAAAGAGGAAAAGTCAGAAAAAGAAGATATCTGATTTGATACCAGAATTTTCTAGGAAAAGAAAATCTGATTTTGAATCTAGAGACAATGGCTCTTTTAATAAGGTTAAGAAAGTTAATGTTGCTTCTAGTTCTGCAATTACAGAAAAAGGAACAACCGCAAGGTTTCAAAGAAATCAAGGTGATTTCAAGAATGGAAACAACTACTCAGGTGGGATCAAAAATGATGCCAAGAAGAATGACATCAGGTCAGCAGCTACTGGCAAGAGTTCCTGGGGATCTTTTCAACGGATTCCTAAGAAACGGAGTAGCTGACTCAGAAGTAAGTACTTTAATGTTGTGTCCGGAAGTGCCTGTAGGGGGTAGTCTGTCACTGTTTCTTCAAAATTGGAAGAAAATTACAACAGACAAGTGGGTGCTTTCAATAATAGAAGAGGGATACAAGTTGGAATTCATACAGAAACCTCTATGGACAGGTGTAAAACCAACTTATATTTCAAAAGAAAATTTAGATATTTTCATGGGGGAAATAAATACTTTATTAAGAAAAGATGTAATAGAGAAAATTTACTTTCCCCAAGCAAGAACAGGTTTTTACAGTACATTATTCCCTATTCGCAAGAAATCAGGCAAAATAAGAATAGTGACAAATTTGAAACTCCTCAACAGGCAATTAAAGAAAATTCACTTCAAAATGGACACAATGCAAAAAGTGATAAATCTAGTGCAACCAAAAGATTGGGACATTTCTCTGGATCTGTCAGATGCATATCTTCATGTTCCAATTTACCACAATCACAAGCAGTACATGAGGTTCTGTGTAAACAATCAATGCTACCAATGGAAAGTCATGTGCTTCGGGGAACTTTTGCCCCGAGAATTTTCACGAAATTGGTAACAGTTGTAGCAGCTTATCTGCGAACTCAGAATATACGTCTTGTTGTGTATCTAGACGACTGGCTAATTGTGAATCAGAACAAAAATCAACTGATTCAGGATCGACAGAAATGCCTTGATCTGATAGTTGCATTAGGTTTCATCATAAATGTAGAAAAATCTGCACTGATTCCAAGTCAAACTGTGACATATTTGGGGGTTTGTTCCTTTTGGACAAAGGTCTAGTACTTCCAACACATGAGAGAGTAAACAATCTAAATTCTATGATTCAGATTCTGATACAAAAACAAGCAAAGGCTATAGATTATCTGAGGGTTTTAGGGGCAATGGCGTCATGTATAGATCTCATTCCCAATGCTCGTCTTCACAGGAGACCAATTCAACTCCATCTGTTAAGTTTTTGGAGACCAATATCTCGAAATCTAGAACAACTAGTTCCATTTACACAACATCTGAAATCCCATCTGCTGTGGTGGTTAAATTCAGCCAACACGCAGAGAGGCCGGTCTTTACTGTCTCCAAACAGCACTGTTACGATCACAACAGATGCTTCCAAGACGGGTTTTGGGGCTACATTGGGTCACAGATTTTTCAGGGGGTTTGGAATTTGGACCAGCAACAATGGCACATCAATTGTTTAGAAATGAAGGCAGTAATTTTGACTCTGAAACACTTTCTAAACCAATTAAAGGGCAAATGTGTATTGATCAGAAGAGACAACACCAGCGTAGTTCAATACATCAATCGTCAAGGGGGGACGAGGTCTCCAAACCTTTGTTTTCTGACCTGGGAATTATGGCAGATAGCAATTCAGGAAGGGATAGTATTGAAATCTGCCCATATTCTAGGCAAGAAAAATGTGTTAGCCGATCAATTGAGTCGGGTAAAAATTCGTCCAACAGAATGGTGTTTGAACAGGACAGTTGTCAATCAGATTTTTCATTTATGGGGAAATCCAATGGTGGATCTGTTTGCTTCCTCAGAGAACAAACAGACGGAGATATTCTGTTCTTGGATTCCACACCAGAGTGCTTTAGCAATGGATGCACTAACGATATCCTGGGAAAACATGTTCGCATATGCCTTTCCCCCGATTTGTCTTGTTCCAAAAGTGTTGTCCTATATGAGGCAGTTCCATTGCAAAATAATTCTGATAGCCCCATTATGGCCGCGGAGACACTGGTTTCCACAAATTTTGGAACTATTAGTGGCTCCTGCAGTTCAGTTGCCAATTTGGGAAAATCTGCTGAATCAACCAAAAACAAGAATTTATCACCCAAATCCCCAAATGTTAAATTTGACAGCGTGGCTCCTCTCAACAGAAACTTTGAAGCAGAGGGCTTTTCTGAATCAACTCGAAAACTACTTACCGCTTCATGGCGGAAAGGTACTCAAAAAGATTATGTCAAAAAATTCGAGAAATACAATAGCTGGTGTGGTGAAAGGGAAATTAATCCCTATTCAGCAACTTTAGATCAGATTGCAGATTTCTTAACTTCCTTATTTGAGTCAGGTTTGCAATATACATTGTAGAACTATTTCTGGTTATCGCTCGATGCTTTCGGCTGTTTTACCTCCCTATCAGAATAACCCGGTTGGTAAACATCCTTTCATCACAAGGCTTATCAAAGGTGTTTTTCAATCTAGACCTCCAAAAGTTAGATTACTTCCTGAATGGGATTTAGATATCGTTCTGGAGGCTTTGCAAAAAGCTCCTTTTGAACCTCTAAGTAATTCGGATATAAAATCTGTTACATACAAAGCTGTATTTCTAGTTGCTGTGACCACATATCGTAGATGCAGTGATATACAGAGTCTTAGAAAAGATCACAATCAATGAAGGTTCAAGAGAAGGGAATAACTTTTATTCGACATGGTCTCTCAAAACAAGATCGTCAAAATCATTTT
>MJUU01050522.1:4977-49852 GCA_002080025.1 Modiolus philippinarum | reverse complement strand
TATTCTTTGGATTTCTCTTGATATGAGCTTTCAGTAGTATGCCAACAGATTTGAGGTAACTCCTACGGTTTCCTAGCAAAAAGGGGTCAAAGGGGCCAAAATTGCATTTTTTCTAAATAATGTGAAATTTTATTTTGATCAGATTTTGATGGGATTTTTTTCTTTGGATTCCTCTTGATATAAACTTTCAGTAGTTTAACAGTGGATTTGTTTAGCGCTTACTGTTTCCGAGTTATAAGGGGTCAAAGGGGTCAAAATCGTAATTTATCAGATTTCGATGGGATTTTTCCTTTGGATTTCTCTTGTTGTAAGCTTTTGGTTGTATGACAAAATATTTGGCATAGCCTAACCCTCTCCGCACTATAAGGGGCCAAGGGGGCCAAAATTGCAATGTTGCATGTAAAATCTTTTTTATCGGACTATAATGGGGTTGGTATATTCGGATTCCTCTTATAGTAAGGTTTAAGATGACCACTTTGACATACCTTTTATAATTTCCGATCTATACAAGGAATCATAAGGGCTAATTTAATTTTTATTTTCCATAGTCTGTGTCCAGCAAATTACTCGGTCAAGCCTTTTATTGTGTCCATCTTATTATTGTGTCAAACTCGGCTCTTTAGTATGTCCACACTCACTTTAAATTACACTTGTTCAAAATGCTGCTTTCGTATCATGCTGCGCTCAGCGTTGCCCTTTATTTCGTACTAAAATTACTAATTTGCTTTGATATCAATTTTTTGAACTGATAAGATAAGATTGCTGAAACATTTTATTAAAATGTCATCTAATTATCTATCACCTATGATAAACATTTTACAAAGTATATAAATATAAAGTTGTTAATGTAAAGGTCTAGTTTGCATGGTCACTGAGTTGCCGAAACTTAAATACATTGTCAGTTATTATAACGTGTATTATCGCCCTTTGGCCACTTGTAAATTATAGTTAGTGCTGTAGTTAGTGATATTTGATACCAAATTTTATTGCATGTTAGCTCTCTCTCTCTGTACATAAGTTGAAATAGAAGCACGTCATAATTTAGCTCTCGCGTTTGTTATTTTTAATGCCAACAAAAAGGATTATTTACATTCTTAGATGGTGGAGAACCTAAAATCCGGTTTACAAAAGGTAACATTTGATCAGTTTTACACCTTTGAAATTTCAAACGCGAAATTTAAAGAAAATTTCTAGTGATGTATTGATTCCCCATTAAGAGAGCCATCACTAACACGTGCGTGGTCGGCAGCCTCGTTTTAAAACTAAGTATAGCATACATGTATGTATAGGAAAAGACCAAATGCAATCAAATGAGTGATCGCCGTGTTCAGAAAAGTATATGCCAACTTAGACCGGACCCTTTAATTACGCCCACAAGAAAACCAATTTTACTTTCGGATAGCAAAGGGCTAGTTTTACAAAACCAAGTTACTGTTAATCCAGAGACTTTTCTGGAATTTTGGTGTTATCCCGGTGCAACAGCTGAACACAGACTACAATATCTACGCCGATCATTGAAAACTCAATTAGATAGACTAAATGCAATAACATTGTTTGTTTGGGTAGGAACCTGTGATCTGACAACAAAATTTAATGACGGACATATAGAATTAACAAGCAAGGGCAATGAACCAGCATACAAACTCATTAATTCATTAAAACTTTATTATTTTGTGAGACAATTTGGACAGTCAGTTAGACTTGTTTTTCTACATTTACCCTATTATTCTATCTCTAGTTATTATAAATATGAAAACGATCCTGAATATGAAAGTTACAAGGCAGATGACCGCGAGTTGCATAATCAAATTGACATTGTTAACAACTATATAGATGATATAAATCGTGTACTTCATTCGTATACACCTCGTTTTTCGGAAGATTTACTTCGATCAAAGAAGAATTCAAGATTTTCTCGAACGATCAAGCGTGAATACAAGTTTTCTGCATATAAAGACGGCATTCATCCGAAGCCGTTATTAGCTAAACTTTGGCTAGCACGAATCTGTCGTTTAATACACAGTTTTTTGTTAAAATTATATATTTATAGCTCATGTTACAGCTCATATTGTGGTGGGAATAGAATGCTATTCTCAATTGTCTAGAATTGTTTTAAATATGTTAATTGAATAAACATTTTCTACGTTCGCAGGTTATATATCATTTGTAGAAATAGAAAGCTATTTCTATATATCCATTGTTTTTGAGTTACAAAAACAGGAAAACAGCAAACACCTACAATGGCCAGGAACTACAATCACATGCCACAATTTACAAGCAAACTGCACCAGAAAAACAATAATGAAAACAAGAGACAAACATAAATAACGATAGGAACTCGGGATAGCCGGACTTGGTACCGGCACCAGCAAAAGCCAGTGGTAGGGTTAAACCGGTTTATGGGTACCCAAACCTCCCCTTTCTCTATCCCGTTTCCCTAAAGTATCATAAACACGCGAATAAAACCCAATACAGGTAGACTACTAACTCAATGACCACTATCTTGGAACAGAAAAAGCATAAGACAAAACGTAATTTTGAAAGAAGGGTCAAAGAGTGCTCGCCGCTAAACTGCCGGCTAGCTCAAGGAATCTAGTCTGCTGGTAAAACACTGTCGCACTACGGAAGAAAAATCAAACTCAAAACTTCCCGAAAGTTTTGGTAAAGAGTCTTCATGTATTTCAGCAGACATCGGCAGTATCAGTGAGAGGCCAGGATATATGTAAAGTCTTCATGTCACTGGAATCCAAAGCCAATTTAACGGATTTGTTCAGAATATCTCGTCGATATCCACTATTACGTAAAGAATGTAAGTTACGTCCCAGTTTTTCTGGATTATTAATCAGTTTTTGACATTTTTTAACAACATTTCCATAAAATCGAGGATGAGAAATGCCCTTTGTTATTAGCTGTTTCCGAGTCACGTCATATCTAGATATCAAATGTTCATATCTTCTGTAAAACTTCTTAAAAGTATTTAATAATTTATGAAATCTGTAACCTTGTTGTAAAAGTTTGGATGTGAGAGTAAGGTTACGCTCATTAAAATCATCAAGGGTGGAACAAATGCGAGCGAATCGTACAAGTTGGGATATATACACCCCGTAGGATGGAGCTAGGGGAACGTCGCCGTCAAGAAAGGGGAAATTAGTAATTGTAAAATCAAAATCATCCCTTTTATCATAAACNCATTGTTTGCCTTATTTAGTTTCAGTTGTTGTGGGTAAATGGTGTCAACATAAGCCAAAAACTGGGGATTGTCAATAGTAAGGATATCGTCAATATACCTGCTATTATCATTGAAAATAGAAATAAGTTTATCACTATTTGGTACAGTTCCATTTTGTAGTTTTTTCATGAATTCCCGTTCGTAACAGAACAGAAAAAGGTCTGCAATGAGAGGTGCACAATTAGTACCCATGGGGATTCCAATGACCTGATGATAAACAATGGTGCCGAAACGAACATAAATGTTGTCTAGCAAGAGATTCAGTGCCTTAATCATATCATCACATGTCCAGGAGCAATAATTGTTGTAAGAGATATTGGAGAAGAATCCTTGCGTTTTGTTGCAGCAAATAAACTGAAGACCCGAAAATTTAAAAGACCATTTAATAAGTTCACCCAATTTAGATTTAATCAAATTATGCGGAAGGGTTGCATAAAGTGAAGAAAAATCATAACTGTCAATAGATGAAACTGGTCTATCTATAGATTGTAATTTATCTAAAACTTCAATAGAATTTTTTACACTCCAAAAGTAATTTACACCAGAGTTTTGATATGTTTTCTCACAATAGTTTTTGACTAACTCCTTTATACAAGTGAGTGCACTGGTTAAATTGATGGACAAATTTGTGGTAGAACAATTACTTGAAGCCGAAATGAAACGATGTTTGTAGGGATTTTTGTGAAGTTTAGGAATCCAGTACATAGTAGGTAGGGTGTTATCTTTAGGTGGAACTTTGAGTGTTTCTGTATCCTTGTAATGTTGTGTGGTGAGCGTTTTGTGGTGAGAGTACATGAATTCTAACATAGATTTGCCTTTACCAGAAGATGACGATTTCTGCACGAATCCCACATATCTTTCTTTAAGTAATTTTCACGATACATCTTTGCCATCCCCAATTTTCAATTCAACTCAGGAGAATACCTTACTTGCTGATAACCATTCCGAATCCTATGATTTCAAAAACAATGATTCTTTTATAGAGAAATATTTATTTTTGCCAACACCTTCAGAACATTTAACTTCACTTTTAAAGCGAAATTCAAAATCGTTGAGAAAAACCATCATGGATAAGTTAGGATCAATAAGAAAATTTTCAGGGTATCCAAGGGACAACGGGAATACATTTCTTAAAGAATTTGAATCTTTTGTACAAATTCACGAACTTGATGATCCAGAGTAAGAAACCCGTAAACTTGCCGCTTTCCATTTACACCTACAAGGGCCAGCCCTTACCTGGTATAATGGGTTACACCCAGGACTTGATTGGAAGACGGTAAGGGAACAATTTGTAGAAAAATATGTTACCATTACATGGCACCACCCTTCCGCCGTTGTCGAAAGTGAAGCTTTCCAAAACATGGTCCTTTCTCCTTCTCAACATATTGAAGATTATTATTGCCAACTTTTAGAGAAAGGACAATTACTTGGCAAGCCCGATCATGAAATAATGTTCAAATTTATCAATGGCCTCCCAGACAAATTATCTTTTTACGTCAGAAGTAGCAAACCAGCTGACATTTCTGAGGCCTTAAGTGTAGCCAAAGCTGGGGAAGCCTATAAATACAGGTTACATGAGCCACAGGTTAATGCTACTAAAGATACTACAAATGTTAACAGTGAAATTTCAGATTTGAAACATCAGGTTAGTGAATTGACAAACATGTTCAAAAATATGAATGCAGAGCATTATGAAAAGAGGCCAGAGAATTCAGGTGAAGTTCAATACCAACAACATAGTACGGTTTGCTATAATTGTAACTGTCAGGGTCATACTAAAAAATATTGTAATTGGGGTGGTAAAGGCGGAATTTCGGCTAGAGATACATGTCAGTTATGTCAACAAATTGGTCATACCGCTCTTCAGTGCAACAGACACCGTGACAACAGGTACAGTAGGTCTATTTGCCAAATCTGTTCTAAGACTGGGCATACAGCTTCACAGTGTTGGCATGACAAAGGTGCCCCATATCAAGGTGGAAGTTCTCATCAACAGCATGGGTCAGCTCAGCCAATATATTATTAGGGCCAGGGAAACCAGACACACTTGGGGGACAACAGGCACGGTCACCCAGGAAAGAAGTAGAAGGTGCCAAAATACATAGTCAAACCACTGTTAATGAAAAGGTTCATTCCAATGTTGTAAAACAAAAACACTGATAAACATGATTTTAATGATTATGATAACAGTGATAATAATGATTTTAATTCTCGCAATAGTACTGATAATAATGTTTCGTTAGATTATGATATCAGTGATTCTAGTGATGATTACTCCGACAGTCAAGGTGAAAGTATACAGAATTCTAAATTCATTTATTTACCAGTGCGATTTCACAAAATACAAGTAGCTGCTTTATTAGATTCAGGTAGTTCAATAAACATTATATCAGATACACTGTATAATTCTCTACCTAATTCATGTAAATCAGGTATCAATACATGCGATAGGGAAACTATAAAATTAGCCAATAATCAAAGTGTTGAAGTGATTGAGACATCGACAGTAAAATTGTCTACACGTGGCGATAAACATTGTATACCTGTGTACATCTTAAAACAGACATCACACCCATTAATTCTTGGAACAAGTTACTTAATTGAAAGTAACATTTCTATTAATTTTGGTAATCTGTCGATGACACAAAACATTGCAAACATTAGATGTGCTAAACGTGTAACTGTACCACCACAAAGTGAAATTATATTGTTTGGATTTCAAGGTATTTGTGAAAATTCTAAAAAGTTATTTGCAAGTGGATTAATAATTTGTAAAGCAATTGTCACTGTTTCCAATGACAAATGGTACCTGTCAAAATTTTAAATCCTAGATCTGAACCAGTTGTAATTCCAAAAGGCAAAATTTTAGCGAAATTTACAAGAATAAACAAAGATTGTGAAATCCAAAGTGTAAATACAAATACATGTAACTTCGTCGGAAAGGTGGGTTTGTCAAAGGCGAAAGACAATTTACCTAATGCAGGTTTTTCAGAGTCAAACGATGACATAGATACTGATCAAAATAGATTGCATTTCACAGAATTCATAAGCAATTTTCAGAAAAATGATCAGCTCAGTGAAAAACAAAATAATGAATTGAATGAGCTTTTGTATCAAAATAACTAAGGATAATCCGTCATTAGGTTGTACAGATTTAGTTAAACATCACTTTAAACCCTTACACCCAAAACCTTATAGGTTACCCCCACCTAAAAGGGAGATTCTTAGACATCACCTAGACGAACTGTTAGGGCAAGGTGTCATTTGTGAATTAGACGCTAATGAGGAAGCTCCAATTACTTCTCCTATAGTTTTAATAGCCAATGGTTCAAAACCAAACACCGAGGTGCAGGCGAGTGATAAAGAAACGAGTCATAGACGATTTCCTTTTTGTGTTGACTTTCGTCACCTTAATTCTCAGACGGAAAAGTTTAAATATAATATTCCGAATCTTTTAGAGCTTACAGAATCATTTACAGAACGTCAACCTTATTTCATAACTTCGATCGACATGTCCAGTGGATTCTTTCAAATGAAATTAGCACCCAATAGCACAAAGTACACTGCATTTAATACATGCTTTGGAACGTATAAATTTCAGCGTGTTCCCATGGGACTTCATACGGCCCCTAACTCATTTCAGCTGCTTATGGACAAAGTTTTGCATAAACTAACATTCAAATCAGTTCTCTGTTATCTCGACGATGTAGTTTGTTTCTCAGAATTTTTCGACCAGCATTTAGATGATTTAAAAGAATTGTTTCAACGCTTTAGAAATGCGGGTTTTAAATTAAATCCCCACAAATGCACATTTGCTAGATCGTCGATAATTTACTTAGGTCACCATATTTCTAGAGACGGAATTCGCCCTTCACCTGACAGAGTGGAAGCATTAGTTAATTATCCGTCTCCGAACAATGTTAAACAACTAAGACGTGCACTTGGGATGTTCAATTGGTTCAAAAAGTTCATACCTAACTATAGTGTAGTTTGTGAACCATTAACGACTCTTGAAAAAGAATGTAAAATATGTATGGTCAAATGAGCAAAATCAGACATTTCAAAAGCTCAAAACTTTACTACTAAACTTTGAAGTACTAGCATTTCCACGCTTCGATTTACCTTTTTATCTAGCTGTTGATAGTTCTGCACGAGGAATAGGTTACATTCTATATCAAAAACATACAGAGAATTTAGATGAAAAGATTCGTATAATCCACTTTAGGTCCAAGTCACTGACATCGTGGCAAAAATCATACGGCCCAACTAAGTTAGAGCTTCGTGGTGTAGTTACAAGTATTGTTAAAAATTCGAGTTATTTGCGTGGCAACAACTTCATAGTCGAGTGCGATCACCAAGCCCTACATCCCCTGTTTCAAAACAAACTAAAGGGAGCCATTTATAAGCAATATAACTTTGAAATCAAGTATAAGCCAGGGAATGAAATGCAAGTCGCTGACGCACTCTCCAGATGTAAAATTGACACACGTCATACAAATAGGCATGAATTAACGGACTCGCCAGACGAAACTGACCCCTATTTTCCTTACATGAATGAAAAAGTCGGTGATATCACATTTGCAAATGACAAAAGAGTTGAATTACAGCGGGTAAATACTCAAATGATCAGAGGTGAAGTCAATAATGTACAATTAAATACCGACATTGATTCTGGATACATCGCGGATGAAGATGATGATCAATTTTCAAATGTGGGATCTGAAGGCAGATCACTACGAAATTTTCCATGTTGTATTTATAGTGTAAATAACCCAGTATATGAGGTATCTGAAAGCAGATTACCTATAACCGATAGTTTTGATGTGTATTCAAATAAGTATTCCAATGTGGTATCTGACAGCAGATTACCCACACAGGCCCATTCTGAGAATGAATCGACCGAATTGGTTAGCGTGGTATCTGAAAGCAGAAAACTACGATATGAAGAAAATTGTTACGAAGAAAAAGGTCGAATTGAATGCAATTCTGCCGAAAACCATTTGCTAGGATGTTTAACTAAACCGCTTATCGAGATTGACCCAGTTCGAATTGATTGCAATTCATAAATAGATAACTCAAATGTTTACTTACTTTTTTCAATGACGACAGGGTACATATCACTGTTAGATGCCCCTGTTCATTGTGACTCACCAGTGCTTGATGCACACGCTATTCTAAATCCATGTATAGAGGCACCGAACAAAACTGAAACTGACAGCAGTTCCATGGATACAACTACAAATGAAAAACTTGATGGAATGGTAGGTGCGGTTGACATTCAGAATATAATTCCCATCGAATTAAAGACAAACACTGATTTTAGTTTAGAGAATATTTCCCATTTTCAAAGAAACGATGAAGACTTACTTCCCATAATTACATATTTGCAGGATGGTACCTTGCCGAAATTGCAAAAAGATGCAAGAAAATTATTGCTAGTAGCTCCTGATTATTGTTTGAATAATGGACTATTGTTTCATGCAAGAAATGCGAAGTCAAAGAGAACCAAAACAATGACTACATTTCAGTTAGTGATTCCTAAAGCTCTTATCCCACAAATATTGAAACTTTATCACGAATCTCCATTAGCTGGACACATGGGTATTCAACAAACCATAGATAATGTGAGCGAACAATTAAATTTCTCTAGACTACCCTCAATCGTTGCTGACTTTGTAAGATCTTTTCATGAGTGTCAAGTGCGCAAAATGACAAAGGCACACACAAAATCTGAAATCATAGCATATAAAACACCCTCTCAGCCGTTTCAAGTTTGGCAAATGGATCTTTTTGGACCACTACCTAAAACACAAAAAGGCAACTCTTATGTATTCACAGCAACAGATATGTTTTCTAAATACCTATTTACCGTAGCTTTGCCTAATATGGACTCTATTACAGTTTCACATGCTTTATTTCAACTGGTATGTAATTTTGGAATTTGCGATTGTATTATTCACGACAATGGTAGTGAGTTTATTTCGCAATGTACGGCAGAAGTTTGTAAAATGCTAGATGTTGTACAAAATTTTACACCAAGTTTCATTCATCACTGTCTTGGTTTGTGCGAACGCACCCACAGAACAATTGCTGAAAGACTTAACCTTATTTTTAAAAGGGAATTCAGTGGGATGATATTCTACCATCAATAACTTTTTCATTTAATGTATCCGCAAACTCATCTACTAAATCTTCCCCGTATGAAGTTCTCTATGGTTTTCGACCTAAATTTCCCCTCGCCGTGTCCAGCTTGGATATAGATTTCAAAACCCTTCAACCAGACTTTCATAATTACATTCAACTTCAAAGTGACAAACTGAAACTTATCAGGGACGAAGTTAAAGAAAATGCCATTAAAGCTGGTAAAGTAATGCGAGAAAGGGAAAACGAAAAGACAAATCCATTAAAACTCAATATTGGTGACTTTGCGTATATGATTAAAGTCCCAACGGGACCTAGCAAGAAATTGAAACCAAAATATTCAGGACCATATGTGGTACATTGTATAAACTCACCTCATTTAGTGACACTGCGTGAAAAACATACAGGGAAAATATTTAAAAATCCTGTACATTTAGGCAGACTTAAAGTTGCATTCGTCAGAGCCCCGAATCCTGAAAATTTCTTTATTCCCAAAGTGACAAAAAGTGAAGCTACTCGCCAAAAGGATAAAGCCCCTTCTAATGACTTAATAACTTTTAATGTTCCAGATAATAATGGAACTGACAGCAGTTCCACGGCTGTTTCAAATAAAAATGCACAAGGAACAGGCAGCAGTTCCTTGTCCGAACTTGAAGCTAACAATGATGTAACAGTTACGAGGACACGACCAGTTCGGAAGATCAAGAAGCCAGTGCGTTTTAGAAGTGCAGCATCAAATTATGACGAGACGACATTTGAGACAGACAGTACATTTTATAAAATCAAACGAATTTTAGCTCAAAGGAACAAAGATAATCCCGAGTATCTTGTGCAGTTCCGAGGTGAGCCTGCTCAAAACGCCGTGTGGACCCCTTTTACTGCTTTAAATCTTCAAGCACAGAAGTCCGTCAAAATTAGACCGCCACCATTTGTTGAGCAATGACATACATTTTTTTGTAATTGTGAACTATATTACACTGCAAAGTCATTTAATTTAGCAAAACATTTTTGATTTAATATTGACATTATTGCATGTTAATATGTTTTTCATTTGATTTGCCTTTTACATTATTGCATGCTATTTTTTTTTTAATTATTATTATTATTACTCGATTATTCACTTTTTCATTTTACCTTCATAATTAGTTAATTGATATGTTGATTATAGCAATTTTGAAAAAAAAACTATTATTTCCGGATTGTGAAGAAATTTAATGATTCCCCCTTACTTGTACATAGAATACAATCAAGACACAGCTGTTATTATGTCTGAAGAAAAGCGATTGAACTGTCTTGTGAATTCTGTATGAGAGGTCAGATAAACTTTCTAACGATATGTGTAGTCAAGATAATCTCATTAATCAGTAAATATTCTACACTTGTTTCAATATTTCACTTATTTTCAATCTGATTGCTATTTTATGGCCGTAATTTTACAGGGCTTTGAAATGTAAACTACAACATAATTTCCATTGGTTAAAGATAGGGGTTGTTTCAAAGATGTTTATCATTGTAAGATGCGTAAATCAGAAATTCTCTAGTATTAGTTAGTTTTCTCAAGATTTATTCTTTTAATGAGATGCCTTAAATGTTTAAGAGAACTAGGGCTCTACTGATGTCATATCCGTGTACAATTTTACACCCCGTTTAAATAAAGTGTCGAAAAACACAATTTTCTAATGGTATGCATGGAGTTGTTCCGGAAACTCACTGACCATCTGAAACAAATAGGATTTGTTTTTGTTTGGGGCGGGGATGTTAAGGTCTAGTTTGCATGGTCACTGAGTTGCCGAAACTTAGATACATTGTCAGTTATTATAACGTGTATTATCGCCCTTTGGCCACTTGTAAATTATAGTTAGTTCTGTAGTTAGTGATATTTGATACCAAATTTGATTGCATGTTAGCTCTCTTTCTCTGTACATAAGTTGAAATAGAAGCACGTAATAATTTAGCTCTCGCGTTCGTTATTTTTAATGCCAACAAAAAGGACTATTTACATTCTTAGATTAATAATTAGAATTGACAGCCATTTAAAACACATATAAAAATAGTAACGAAAATATCAATTAGTATCATCAAGAAAAGAATTGTTTGCCCATCACACTTCATGACCTATCTCTTATGCTGCTTTACGAATTAATTCACAAAAACAAGTTATATATATATATATATATGATAACACCACTAAACAAAGACTTGGGGACTTAAGGCACCATCTAAAATCAAGGGGGTACTCTGACAAAGTCATACAAAAAGGGTTCAATAGAGCATGCCAGGTCACCAGAGACGAACTCCTCCAATACAAAGATAAGAAGGTAAATAAAAGAATTCCCTTGGTCATCACGTATCATCCTTCGCTGGCAAACGTTTCGAGCTTGGTCCGTCATCACTGGAAAGAAATCGAAAAATGCAAAATACTATCGAAAATGTTCCCTGAGCCTCCTATCATTGCTTTTAGACGACCCAAAAGCATTAAAGATACTTTGGTCCGATCGAACCTTCCACAAAACTCGTCACCACTTGGCCAATGCAAACCTTGTGATGACAGAAGGTGCAAGTGTTGTCAGCAAATGCAACAAACACAAACATTTAGTAGCAAAAAAACAGGTAAGGTATACAAGTTGTTCTGCAATGTAAATTGTAAGACACCTAATGTCGTATACCTCATTGACTGCCAGGTATGTGGTCTACAGTATGTGGGTGAAAGTGTCCAACCGTTCAACAAAAGAATGACTGGACATTGCAGTGACCTCACCAAAAAACCATTTCTGCCTGTCAGTCAACATTTCAAATTACCTGGGCATTCTGTGGAAGATTTTGCAAGATCAAAAGTGACCATCATTGATCATGTGCGGGGTTGGAGCGATAAACAGAGACAATCGAGAGAAAGCTTCTGGATCAGAGAGTTATGTGCATTACATCCGGATGGCATTAACAAGAAATCGTAGTAATTTGTTTTTCATTCCGTTTATTTAAGTATTCATTTTCACAGTATTTGTTTATATATTTATTAAAGAAGTGGTGTTTGTTCATAAAGTGTTAAGCGGGGCTAATTTCCCGCCCCTACCCATTTTCTTAATTTATTTCAGTTATGTTTTGTCACAAGTCTGGTACAAAAATATCTTTGTGTAAAAATTGTAATATAGTGTCCAGGTAAAATATCTTTGACGTTCGATGTATGTAAATATTTTTTACGATCGCTTATCGAGAGACGTTGAGAAAGCTAGTAGGTCTAGTGAAAATTTCGTCATTTGATCAATTTAGGTTTTTTATTGCCTAAATTTCTCTATAATAATTTTATTTTGATGTTGTTGTGTATCACTTTAGACGTATATATNTATATATATATATATATATATATATATATATATTGACTTGGCCCAATTTCGGTGATTAACGATTTCACTGACTGTTGTATTTTAAGCATGCAATGCATGTGTATATTCAAACAAGATTGGAAGGTGTCTTGTAGTGTTGTGTTCATAACGATTCATATTTGACCATTCAGGTTATGAAAACAAACCACACCTCCTTCGTTGCATTAATCATTTTTATTTCAGAAACTTAGTCTAATTATGAAATGTTAGCATGTAGGGAAAATTCAGGAATCACTAATTGCTTATATTTCCTGCGTTATCTTACATTCAAAACATGATTGCATTTGGTTCTATATTTCTAACATTCTGCCTTCAATGGTCCTACGACGGTCACATTTTAGATGGCTAATAATAACAGTTAAACTGTTTCGTTTAAAATCAGCAAAAAGACGACAAGTTTTCTTTTAAGTACATTTATATGTTTAATCATTAAATCGATAAATTGGAATGCAACACATTACACATTTAAAGAATGCTTGATTGTATATAGATTGAAGAAATAATTGCACATTTAATCATTTTCCAGATCTGGTACTTATTAAAATTGAAATAAATATCATAAACCATGTGTCACAAATAAATAAAGCATTATGATTTTTGGTATGATGTATATTTGATATTGACCCGCCTAAACAATATAAAAGTAAATGTAGCCTAATTTTGATGTTTACATAGTTACGCAGTTTATATTAAAACTAGTTAGCAGTAGTGATGCTGTTGCATATACTACTTTTCTCTGGGATACTTTTTGTAAGCTGTTATGGGGAAGACACACCGGTAAGTTTTTTCATATTAAAAGATAACATCGGTTGTTTTGCTGAGGAACAAACTTTATATTATGCATCAATGAATTCCGATCTCTTATTAAAAAAAAACATTTTAAGGTTCTGATTGCCTAATATTTCGTGTGATAATAAATCTTTTTTAAACTTATTTAAGAATTTTAAAAATAATGTGCATCTTAAAAATAATATGCATTATTAAAAATTACTAAACATACTTGGATTGTCTTTAAATTTCTTACTTTCATACGAAAGACAAACTTGCAGCAGATACATGTAGCATTGTGAAACAAATTCATATCATATATTCGGCTCGAAATGCAAATAAGCCGAACCATTATGCAGTTACTGACTTTCTTTTATTGATAAGACTTGGACTGTTTTTCAGTGTTTATGTAACTTGAATATTTACATATAGTTTCTACAACGAGAACTAGGTTGATTATGGAATTTCTCACATAGAGTTAATGTTTAAAAACGAGGCTTGCCGAGTTCTTAAACATTTGAAAACTTATTTAACAAGATCTGAGAAATTTCATAATTAACGTGTTTAAGTTGTAGAAAATGTTTCTCTAATGACATAATGTAAAAAGCAGAGGATTATGTTCCGAATAGATTTGGCGGGAATGTTACGCGAGTAACTCTCACAAGAGACGAGAAATATTTTTATCACACCGCTCAAGCGTTGGTTAAATTTGCTAAAAATTAGAGAACTTTATATCCGATTTCAGAAACCAAATTAATAATAACTTCAGTATTTTGTTATTCAATCACACGTTGGTGAAGGTATATAATATGTCTGATCAGAAACCGACTTTGTTTTAAAAATTGGTGTTTTTTATTGTCATCGACATTTTCCTAACAATGACTATTTGCTTATAATTAAATTCAATATCATTTGTATTGAAATAAGCGTAACTGATTGGATTAGAGTACTTCCGTCACTGCGCTGTACCAGTCAATAAAAGGACTCCAGCACGTAACTCTTTGACAAAAACAAAAATAAACAAAGACGGCAGGGTAATCTAGATAAGCAAATGGCACAACCCACGACTTTCATCAAGTACAATTTAATCTTGCATGAGCATTATGTACATTATGTTATTATAAGCAGTGAATGCAATATTTGTAGTTTTATTGTAGTGTGAAAGCTCATACCTGCGTACAATTTTCACATAAATCGCTAGTGCACTTCATTCAAATTGTGATACAGTCTAACTCTTTTTCCACTCCATTCCGCATTAAATTCTAAAATTAATATTATGTTTCTTTCTCAATTTTATGATATATATCGTCATTTATAAAATATATAAGTTAATGTTAATATATGTTTCATTATTTGCCTGTGTTTTACACAAATTTCGTTAGCGTTTTAAATAAATGTTTCTTGCAAATTTAACCAATTTGACGCCTGACCCATGTGATTCAAATATTTCTCATCTTTAAAGAGAGAACAACTCACGTACAATATCCCGCCGTATCTATTCGGAACATAACCCTCCGTGTTTTACATTATGTCATTAGAGAAACATTTCCTACAACTTTAACACGTTGATTATGAAATTTCTCACATCTTGTTTATAAAATTAAATTACCCGGCAAGTGTCGTTTTCAAACATTTGTAAAATTTATATAACTCGATGGTATAAATTTCATAATCAACTTAGTTCTCGTTGTAGAAACTATATTTCTCTAATTCTTGTTCAAAATAAATACTTCCCAAATGATGTGAGATGAACTTAATAATCAACATGTTTAGACATTGATCTCACTTGCTGATTGGTTGTCACGTGTCAGTTTCTAGAAATAGTGCAACCGGATGTTGATGAAATTAACACCTGCATCATTGTCTAGCGAATTGATTTTTACATTTTTATGACTAAAATAACTAAATTAATTGATAATATGACATTTTTTATCAAAAATATTACATTCAACACCCCTTTCAATGAAAGGCGCAATGATACACATAGCAACGATGATAGAAACAAAATGGCGGCATACTGGCGA
Organism: Modiolus philippinarum; assembly: GCA_002080025.1. Lineage (NCBI taxonomy): Eukaryota > Metazoa > Mollusca > Bivalvia > Mytilida > Modiolidae > Modiolus > Modiolus philippinarum. Next base: position 34,310 of record MJUU01050522.1, on the reverse strand, counting down.
CTGGAGAGTATGGAGATCGCTTTACGTCAAATAAATTGACTAGGAATTAGAGAAAAAATCTCTAACATTGTTTTCCGGTTTATTACGATAATTTCTCACATCTCGATAGTTAAATTTTCACATTTTAAAGTTCTCGGATAAACCTCGAACTTTAAAATGTGAAAATTTAACTATCTCGATGTGAGAAATATACGTAATAAACTGGAAACAATGTTAGAGACTATATTTCTAATCCGTGAATTTTGTTGAAACCTATGATGTTTTTGTAAATTTCGACACGAACCCCCGATAATTCACGATCAAAGGAGTTTGAAAACGTTTTCCACCAAAACATACATGAATGAAATCTAAAGATAGGGATATTCAAAATTATTTTTGAAACGTAATATATTCTTGTTAAATATGCAAATTCTCGATGAGTTTCAAAATTAAAAGAGACTTAAGTCACTATTATTGTTTAACGTATATTTAGGCAATAGAACCTGGTAAACCCAAAAATTTATCACAAATTCACTTTTCTTTAAATTTGCAGTATGAAACATATATGTATTAAAAATTAAAAAGATTCCCCGTAAGATTTTTTTATTTATATTTCAGAAAACACCCCAATCTTTGCATATTTTCATAGCATATAGCCCAAAGTTTCATTGACAAATTTTAAAAGATATTCTATGTTAGAACCCAAGACACTCCAACTACCTTATTAAGACTGTCGAGATCCCGCCAAGACTCGATTATCTATGTACACCGAATCACTCATTTTAAAACCTGAAAGATCCGTCTTAAAAAATGGTAGAACACTTCGTTTTTAGTACCAGCGTCAGACTGATTAAAGGGGTAAACCAAAACAAAACAAAATATGCACTAATCTTACATTATTAGGTACCAATCACTGAAGAGATAACTGTTGGGAAAAATTAAAAATCGACGTCCCGTATAAACATTAAATGTAAAACGTAATTTTGACCGATTTTTCAAAAGTTGTACCAACAAAGTAACAACGTATACATTAATAATGAAAGGGCATGAAGTAAATTCACATGAGACAAAGTGTCTACAAATACATGGCAAAAGTTATCAATGAAACAACGCTTTTACTGTTGTTCTGCATCTTGAATTTACCATGAGGCCTTCAACAATGAGCTTTCCCCATACCACATAGCCAAGTCCAAGCGGCCACTAACACCGGTTTGAGCGGAATTCATTGATAGATGTCGAACAACTATGTTCCCTGCTGAGGCCACCTGGAGAAGATCACTGAAGAGTTTTTCCAATACAGTCAAATATGTTCTTCGCTTGCGGCCATCTTGGGCGAGGCAAGGCCATGTTCTAATTGGACTGGTATTTTCTGAGAAGAAGTCCTTCGAATGCTTTTTTTCCTATAGGGTCCAATGTTCCCCACTGGCGGCCATCTTGGATGAGGTACAGACCTGTCGGATACCTTTTTTGGAAGGGACCATCTAAGGACCATCGTTACTATGTTTGGTTCTAATTGGACTAGTAGTTTCTAAGAAGATGATCTTTGGATGCGTTTTTCATAGGGTCCAATGTCAAAACTATGTTCCCTTCTAGCGGCCATCTTGGATGGGGTACAGATATGTCGATATCCTTTTTGGAAGGAACCATCTCAGGACCATTATGACTAAGTTTGGTTCTTATTAGACTAGTTGTTTCTAAGATCTTTGAATGTCTTTTCCCATAGGGTCCGATGTTAAAGCTATGTTCCATGTTGAAGGCCATCTGGGATGAAGTACGGGGACCTGTCGGATACCATTTTTGGAAGGGATCATCTAAGGACCATTATGACTAAGTTTGGTTCTAATTGGATCAGTAGTTTCTGAGAGAAGATCTTCGAATGTCTTTTTTCATTTGGTCCACTGTTAAAACTATGTTCCTTGCTGGCGACCATCTTGGATCAAGTACGGACCTGTCCGATACCTTTTCGGAACGGAATTTCTAAGGACCATTGTGACTATACATCGGCAAACGAATACCGAAGCAAGAAAAGGAAAGGGGAAATTCTAAAATCATAAATCCAACATCACGGCAACTCACAGCAACAAGAATTGAGACAGTATGACAAAGAGAAAACAAATAAACAAAAATGAACAAGAACGCCACAAAACTAAAGCACTAGCAGTGTGAACTAAAGCACTAGCAGTGTGTATTGTTGGTTCTAATTGGACTGTAGTTTCTGAAAAGATTTTTGAATGCGTTTTCCATAGGGTCCAATGTTAAAATTATGTTCCCGGCTGGCGGCCATCTTGGATGAGGTACGGACCTGCCAGATATCTTTTTTAGATTGGACCATCTAAGGACCATTAGGACAAAGTTTGATAATAATTGGACTGGTAGTTTCTGCGAAAAAGATCTTTGAATGTGTTATTCAAATAGGGTCCAATGTTAAAACTATGTTCCCGGCTGGCGGCCATCTTGGATGAGGTATTCACCTGCAAGATATCTTTTTTAGATTGCACGATCTAAGGACCGTTAGGACAAAGTTTGGTTATAATTGGACTGATAGTTTCTGAGAAAATGATCTTTGAATGTTTTTTTCCAATAGGGTCCAATGTTAAAACTATGTTCCCCGCTGGCGGCCTTCTTGAATGAGGTACGGACCTGCCGGATACAATTTTTAAAGGGGACCACCCAAGGACTACTGTGACAAAATTTGATTCCAATTGACCCAGTGGTTTCAGAGGAGATCTTTGAAAGAAAAGTTTACGACGGACGACGGACGGACAACGGTTGCCAGTGATTTGAAAAGCTTACCCTGTCATAGCCAGTGGAGATAAAAGGAAGAAGGTTAGGTAACGCCACATTTAGGCTCCAAAATTGTAGAAAAGCAAAAGAAAGATTTGTTAATAGTTTTCAAATTCTATAATGTCCACTTCTTTCGGGAATTAATTCAAAAGATTTGGTTAAAAAAGCCAACAAAACATACCATAAATGAGGAAAATCATTGAAAAAGGCTAAGAAGACTAGATTTTTTGCAAAATGATCATGAATCTATTAAATGCAACCAACCCACTATATTAAAACGATCAGACAGTAACGTTTTGAAAAATTCTTCAAAATGAGTAAATTAGTGAGCCAATAAAGGCCCTAACTGAACCTTGTCCTTTTAGTTTGAAATAAGTTTCTGGATCAAAACTTCAATATGCATTAATGAATTAGAAGTAAAGAAGACACCTATAGATTTGGGTGTTCCAGGTGACTTGTATCCAGAGAAATATATTTATAAATTGAGTTAGTAATCTACCTGTACAAATGCTGTATGGGGTTTTATTCGTATGTTTATTATATTATAGGGAAACGGGATAGAGAAAGTGGGTATCCATAAACCGGTTTAAACCTACCACTAGCTTTTGCTAGTGCCGGTACAAAGTCTGGCTATCCCGAGTTCCTATCGTTATTTATGTTTGTCTATAGTCTGTTGTGTTTTTTCTATTGCGGTTCCCCTGTGGATCGTGGCATGTGATTGTAATTTTCGGCCATTTTAGGTGTTCACTGGTATCTTAACTTTATGATTATTTTAAGAGTTTGTATGAACAAAAGTTTACGCTAATTAGCATCTGGTGTACTTCTTTAATCATATGGGGTAGCGGGGATGGAATATCTTTAAATTAGCTTTGCTCACACTGTTTCTAAATCCATCATTTTGTTTTACATTTACAGACCTATGATTGTCCTCAGATTGAGAAAACATGCACCAAATATGAGGATAAATGTCTTGACAACAGCGAATGTGGTGCAGGTGAGTTTTCAGGTTTGAATATAATTCAGTCTGTTTAACAGTAATTTTGTGACGAAAGGGACAAAGGGATAGTTATATTACAGTATATTTGTGATTTGTAATGCGGGGTGTGTTTGGAAGTTATAACACTGTAGACAAAAATGCATAAAACAATGTTAAAAGCTACAAAATTCTACAAAACGTGGCGATACAATTACCACAAAATCATTGAACACAGCAATCTCTCTGGCTATCTCGGAAATTTTTAAAAGCCAGTCCCGCCGGCGCTAGACACGAATGAATGCCATGAAGGTAAAAGTTATAAAAGTGGTAGGTTCACTTACCTGCATATTTAGTGCCGTATTTTATGAAAAACTTAAGAAAAGTGTTGTATACCATTTATTTTACATAATACTGTAATTATGACGTCAAAAACACTGTCCAAAAAGCTGCGAAATCAGGGATTTGTTCAGCCTTTGTTACTTTCATCCCTTCAGAAATTTTATGGCCGTCATCATGACATCATTGACAGATATGACGTGTCTGTGTCCCAAAATTTGGCGGGAAAATGATTTCTCTGGATTTTCCCTTAGTTCAACATATTGACTATTTTTTGTCTAAAAGCGGAGAAGGTATATCAAAAATTTTATGAAAACTTGTCAGGTGTCTTTATTTAACCTATAGAAAACATTTTTGAAATAAAAAGTGGGGGTCCGTGTGCAAAATTCTTTAAGCCATTGAACTGTAGAAAAGCAGAGGAGTTCGGAAATCTGACACAAAGTCAAAAATGTGATGAGTGAGCCACCTTAAAAAAGTTGATTTCAGTCCCTTGTGAAAAAAAGAAGTTTCGGTACGAACTGTGATAAAAAAAATCTTACTTCACTCACTACTTGGACGAACATTTCTTTTCATGGTGTGCGACATTTTGATAGCAATAGATTAGATTATTATCACTAACTGTTCTTTTGCATTTACAGGTCAGTCATGTTGTCTTGTTAAGACATGTGGACACGAATGCTTGAATACGATAATTGTACGTATAAATACGGTTTATCCCTTTTTTCACATCGAAATACCAGTTTTCATAACATACCTATTAAAAATAATGGTATTTTCTATGTCTTATATGACTGGCAGTAAACAGTCCATATTTTGACACCTGGGAAAATAAAAGGTTGTTTTCCCTGGTCGAAAAATAACCGTTTATTTTCTAGGGTTTGTGAAATATCGACTGTTTACTTCAAGTCATATTGGATAATCGGAAGTATGAATTGACAATTAAACATGGACATTTCCTTTTTGGCCTAATTATCATTTCTCGACCCATATTGGCCCTCGACTTCGTCTCGTTTCAATATTGGAGTCTAGGGATGATAACTGGGCCAATATGGAAATGCCCGTGTATTAATCTGTATTTACTTGCAAAAGATGTTTAAAAATCATTCTCGAATATTATTTTTGATAGAATTGAGATGGTTGTGTCCTTAAAACAACTTGCAGACCTGATCGATTTTGGCTTAACAAATTTTCAACCAAAAAATTACATTGACTAAAATCAGACAAATATACTTATCAACAAAAGAAATGTCCACTTACTATGATTCTCAATATTTTTTCCATAGGGGTGATAGAACTAAAATTATTGTTGTATACTTCGGAGAAGACCAATTTTTATTCGTTCCTGACTATCTTTAGTCGTTGCTAATGGGAGACATTTTTCGAATCATTTTTGTGCACATGCGCCTTATGTCTCGATTCTATCAACCAGAAGTGATCTTAATTTTGACCGGATGTGTTCTTTTCAAGAGTGAAATTAGAATCGAGTATGTAAAGCTGATAATTGATTTAAAAGATAAAAAATAATGCTTTCATTTTAAATTATATTCCACAAAAAACGCGAGTGGACGTTTCTTTTGTTGAGTAGTATATGAAGACAGGTGGAAAATAAAAATTGTTTCTAAATTTAAAAATAATGTCCATCAGAAATATTGTTATGGTCTTACTCATATCTATCTATAAAACAGATTTGTTCTTTGTAGGATGCAGACTATTTGTGAGGTAAATACTCTTGTATGATACGCGATAGTAACAAAAAGCGGTATAGCTAGCATTCCGAACGAAAACTAGGGGTTTCATGCGAAATACCAGGTATACCGCACGTGAACTAGGGTTTCCGATCGGTATACATTCTATTTCGCCGAAAACCCCTAGTTTCCGATTGAAATTGAACGGAAACTAGGGTTTTCGTACGAAAACCCCTAGTTTCCGATCGGTATCGGAACCGAAAACACTATTCAGAGTTTTAGCCAATGAGAAACAAGAAACGGAAATCGCTATTTGATATTTAACATTCATCCAATCAGAAACTGAAAACGGTATTCAGAGTTTAATTAAACCAAGCAAAATCGTTTATTCTGTTTATCGCTAATAATTCTCTTTTTTTATTCAACTTTCGTAATCTTTTTTTATTATATGTATTAGGATATTATAAGTTAATAATCAAACAGTGTTGTGCCTGTGACACTTTTGGAGTGTGAATGGATATCAGATTCGCGGGTCATGGAAGGATTAGATCTCGATCCGTTGTCTATATTCACCTTAATTAGTTAAAATTATTTTGGGACAGTGTTTTTGCTCTATTAAAAAATCACTGTATAACCTAGATGCTCGACAGTAACGAATCAGCTGTGAAATGTACACTCCATAGACTGGAGAGGTAGGTATATTGCTGCTCAGAAAGGCAAAATTCACAATTTGGAAGTTAAAATCATCACTTTTGGCATATAGCTTAGATTAAATTATATTAAAAGATCTAAGTACGAAGCTGAAGTAGGTGTATCAGTGGTCTCTTTAATTTCAAGCTCATTGGGAAAGATTTGCAGTAATATTCTTTGAATTTTGATTATTATAAGAAAGTACATCTTCTATGTAGCGGAAGCTGAAATTAAAAGACTGGGCTAAATGTTTTTGTTTTTCTGTGTTTGCCCCTGTAAAACCTTCGCCTCATACGAGGAAAGAAAGAGATCAGCTTAAAGTGGCGCGCAGTTAGTTCCTATGGAAATCCCGATTGTCTGTTGAAAAACACAGCCTCCAAATTCAACAAAAAATTATCTATAAAAAATCCAACATCTTGATTATGTCATTCTCCGTGTACTTCTTGTTTTACTTAGTGTGGGTCTTTACAAAATTGTCTTTCCCTACTACTAAATAAGTGTATGTGCGTTCTCCGTTTTTAGTGCAGAAACATTGATGTGTCAAATCCGAAATTACTGTTTTCAATTTATTGTGTGGCAGAGTAGTGTAAAGAGTAAAAAAATCAAAAGTTTGTATGCTGTGTCAATGGGTTAGACTGCTAGAGCATAGCTGTTCAAGGAGATCTTTAAAATTTTTTTAGAATTCACATGTGATTGATGTCGATCGCGGTGTAGACTTTATCACAGTTGAGTAACATTTTATGATTTTTTTCTTATGTTAATTGACACCTTCACTCAACATGAACGTCACAACGTTTATTGTGACATCACGTGCTACAGTAAAGGTATGGACATTAATTTCACACTAAATTATTACCGTTATACACTGTAAAATATCAACCCATAAACACCATATATCATAATACTTAAACTAGTGATAGTGTAGCACCGAAAAAGGATAAAGGAGTTTGATATCAAGTTGTATTTCACTTCCAAGTACAATGCCTAGTGCGTGTTACCGATTTGAACGTTGTTGCTATAGATTTTAAAAAATATATTCAAATTTAGTCTGACGTTTTCTTTGTGCAACTTCCGACTTCCGTTTTTTACATTTGACTAGATCTAGCTATTTGTCTTTTCATCCACATTTCGGTATATCATTATGCATTTTCAAAGAATGCATGCCTTACAGGACACGCTTGCATAGTCGATGCATCCAGTCTCAACCACCAGGAGAGTAAGGGTAAACAATTCTATGTAATTTCTCATAGTAATGATATATTAATTTATCGCTAGTTTGTGTAATTTTTGTTTTGATCTAAAGCGACCACTGCACTGATATGAACAGATTATCGTCAATCTCTATAGAACGTTAGCAACAGCGTATTAATATTTCTCGCGTGACATTCCGTGACCTTTGGTACTTGGAACTACAAAAGTGGCTTCGGGCCAGTGCATACGTGTCAAAAAAAAGTAAGTAAGCCGTTTCCGTTGAAATACAATACACAAATTCACGATAAAAATAAAATACCACATTGAAACCGATTTTACATTAAATGGTATAATTTGCAAATAAAATAATCATTTTAGAACTTTGCTGATTTGTCCAAAATATCGTCTGCCTACCGCCCTTCCGTTGGAGAAAATGAATTCCAGTGGATGAATTATCCATTTAGATAGGCTAATAACACAAATAGAGAAGTATGAAAATTATGCAAACACAGCTATTTTCCATATTTCTGTACCAAATTATTGGAGTTTCTGGCATACAGATCAACAAACACAACAGCCAGAGGTGCCAGCGCCCAAACTCAACAATATCCAAATTTAGGGAACATTGATTTTCTATATGCAACTTCAAACAATAGTGTATTGCCTGAAAACAATGTATTGCCTGACAATAGTGTATTGCCTCATAGAAGTGTATTGCCTGACAATGTCTATGTTCAAAACACTGTTTTCTACCCTCTTTCTGTTGTCAATGAGGGCTTTAGAAATAGATTTACTGAAAGTTCAGATCAAGACAGGAATAAAATTCTTGAAAATCAAGAAAACATTTATACAAAGAGGAAAATGAACAAATGCATTAAAACATTTAAAGAGTTTCTGTTGTCAGTAAAATGTCAATGAAGAAGTTGAACGATTCAGGCCCCAGAACTTGATTTATACCTCCAAGAATTTTTCATAGGCCTTCGGAAGGAGAAAGTAAAAGAAGGAGAGAGTCGCAAGTACCAGCCTTGTATATTTGATGGATATCAGGCCTTAATTAACCGATACCTTAAAGTAAAGGCTAAAGATATGAAATTTTATCAGCTTCAGAATATGAACAATCCAGACAATGTTTGACAGCAAAAAAAAAAGATCTTGAACAACAAGGCATGGGCAATAGAACAAATGTATCCGATGCGGTGGATTATTCAGATGAGGATAAACTTCTTGACAGTGGAGCCATGGGTCTTAATGGTCCAAACGCATTGATCACCCTTAAATGGTATCTCAACACAAGAAATTGTGGGCTAAGGGGATGTCATGAGCACAGACAGTTAAAATGGGGGAGGGGGATGTACAGTTATCGAATGACGGCAAACAGTTCATTTATAATGAACGAGCAACAAAAACAGGCGATGGTAGCAATACTATAACACTTAGTTATGCTCCAAAGTCATGGGAAAACACGGAGAAAGTGTCATATTAATGCATATGGACAGGTTAGTTATAAATTCTATTAAATTTCTGTTTTCAATGGGAGACAATGATAAAAATACTTTTTAAATACAAATGCAGATTCGCAAACAAGTACCGAATCAAGCAAAAATTCTGAAATACAAAAAAACAATGGATGCATATTGACTCTAAATTGAGACAACATAACAATGACTTACAAAATAACTATATATCGAAGTTACTATGAATTTTGTTTTTGCATATGCAAATCAAAATAAATATGCCACAATATTGAATGATTATTGGCTGGCAATTGAAGTACTAGTGCACCAGATTATGAAAATTGTCTGAAATGAACCATATTCAATATTTTGGCAGCTAAACCCAATTAGTCAATATTTAGATCAAAAAGGAAAAAAACTGCATACAATGTACAAAATCATTTTTCTCCTGTTGATAAATAACAACCTATCCAACCACAATCTGGAGTCAAGATTAAATATTCGCTCAACGCACAGAAAGTTATCAGAAAGGGTATCAAATGTTCAATCTCAAGCAATATATGTTTCTGCACATGTAAAACAATTTGAATTTTGATTTTATTTACTTCAATAACAAATTCAAGAACCCTATTCCACATCAAATTAATATATTTATATACTTGATTTTGTTGTAGTATAAAAGCCAAAGACTACCTGAGACATTAACTGATGACAACCCTTTTTATCTTGTGATAAATCATGCTGACCAAAGAAAATACTGGCTCAAAAATCAGCCAATGGGAGAGGGAAAACTGAGGTCTCTAATGAAATCCGCAGCTAGTAAAGCAAAAATTACTGATAAAAGACTCACGATTCATATCGGGAGAAGGAAACCAGTCAACAGACTTATTGACTAAGGAATACCATTAACAGTCGCGTAACAGCACAGAGGACAAAAAATGTGCAATCTCTGTTGTCGTATTCCACAAGCAGTCTCAAAATACAAAAAGAAATTGGTGATATTTTGCAAGGGAAATCAAATTCTTATTTAGATAATAACAGTAATAATCTAAATTTGAGTGAAATGCTAGAATTCGTATCAAATGACATCAAATCTTATGACAGGAATTAAAACATGTAGGAAATATTCCACACAGTGCATGCATGTTTCCCTCTGAAACTGTCATACATTGTGAGACATTCAATTTTAATTTTGGCAACACCAGTAGTACATCAAGAACTTGTTCTCAAAATAATCATCTCCAAAATAGAGAAAACATGGGTTTGTTTTCATCACATAAAAAAAGGCGTTTTAAAAGATTAAGGGTCATTGACAGTGACAGTGACAGTCATTAAACCAGTTCATTAAAAAGTACGTTTCACAGAGCTGAGTCCCTCACATTTCATAGATTTCAAAAACTACTATTTTCAGAATCCGAGATGTCCATCCTTCAAATTAGACAGTAGGTGTCAAAAGCATAAATATAAGTGTTCAAGCAGTGCCAATTGTAAAGACGGTAAGAAACATTATACAAAAGATTACTTGGCTATTGTTCTCGTAACGATGATCATTCAAAACAGAGTGATAAAAGTCTGACGTATATATTAGGAAATTACAAAGAACAGATAACAATTAACACCTACAATGAATCGCATGAAACAATCTACAAAGGAACTGCACTGAAAAAAAAACAGAACAGACCAGAGACAAGCATAAATGACGATAGGAACTCTTGATAGCCTACTTGGTACCGGCGTTAGCAAAGCTAGCGGTATGGTCTATGGGTACCCAAACCTCTCCTTTCTCTATCCCACTTCCCTATAGTATAATAAACATAGGAATAAAACCCACTACAGGTAAACTAATAACTTTAAGACAATTATCTTGAAAAAGAAAAGAATATGACAAAATATAATTAAGAAAGATGGGTTTAAAAGTCCTCGCCGCTAAACTGTTTGCTAGCTCAAAGACTTAGTCTGCTGTTAAAACACTGTCACACTACGGAAGAAAACTAAAACTCAAAAATCGTCTTGTAATTCATTAGACATCGGCAGTATCAATGAGAGGCCAGTATATGAGTAAAACCTTCAGTTCACCGGATTCCAAAGTCAATTTAATGGATTCCAGCAGCCGTCCTCCGTTGTTATTTTTTTTGTTTTTAAAACAACAAGGCCGACTGGAAAAAATCGTGTTCATTTGATGGACCATTTTAGGGTATTCATTTCCTATTATAGAATTTTGTGACATGTTCTGTTCAGAAACATAATTGTATCATTGCTCAAAATGTAAAATCAAACTTGGAGGTCATCGTACATTTAAGCGAAAAAACTGAAATTGAAAATTTCAAGATTTTACATAAATGTTTAGGAAAATGATTTTATGACAGGATAGCTTGGAAAATATATTATAGATTTTGTTAATACTTTGCATGCGTTTTGAAATCATTATAAAGTTTACATATACAAAATAAAAAAATGGGGTCACCGTTGAAATAAAAGGGATAATTTATGACATGTTAATTTCTCTAGTAAAATCTACATGTATGTTAAATTCTTTTATCAAATTATCTCCCTTGCATAACTTCTGTGTTCTGTAAAACCAGCAACAGATTTAAAGCTCACGTGTTTTACTTCACGTTTTTGTAATGGAAATGTTGTAAAAGTGATAAGGAATAAAAATTTTAAATACTTTGGATTTTTTTTACACTTTCAATAACTATTTTTTAAATTTCTCAATGATGACACCTAAATAAACAAGTATAAGACAAATATGGTGGGATAATACCACTGAGACACCAAAAGAAGGTTCGCTCCTCATGTTTTGGGATGTCTGCCAGATTTTCGGAATTCTCGGGTTTTATCCGATTAAAAGAATTATGATTGTTTGCCCATCTATATTAGCATTATGTAAAAATTTCATTAAATTTTGTTATCTATTCTGTAACATTCATTTATGGTTAAACCCTGCTTATGGTAATCCTATGAACAAAAGGAGGACTTTAGTTTGAATGCCAAATTTTCAATCACTTATATCTCAAAAACGAGATCATAAACCTATCGAATTTTTTCACTGAAATTAGATCTTTTTTTTATTTTCTAACAAAAAAATCACATTTATTTGAAACCTTATTTATTTTCAAATAGACTAGCGAACCCCTTTAAAGATGTCCAACAGACCGTTCCGATCTACAAAAGTACAAAGCAGAAAATAAAACATTGAACTCTTAGGGAAAACAGATTTAAAGATCACCGATTGGAACCAAACTAAGTAGCAATTTTATAGTCCTTTTAAAATATGTCCCGCCAGTCAACAAATTTTCCAACATTGTGCCAGGGTGTAACGTTGCACATGATGGAAAACAACGATTTTCTTTGCCGAAACCATGAGACTAATTCAAAATTAACTTTGTTACAACAGTCCTTTAACGGTACCCTTAAGATATGTGTCTGACAACTCTATATCCCATCAAAGACAGTCGCAATTAGGGAAACCTGCTTGCTAATTGGACTCCATTGCAAAACATATTCAGTTGTCTTCTCTGAAATTAATTGGCCATGGTTAATCAAACTTTGTGAAAATAGTCCTTAGCAGTCTCCTTTTAAAGAAAGAGTCAGGGGGAAGCGATGGCCACCAACTGAGAACATTGAACACGATGGGAAAAAACATCCGCACCTTCGAAACCATAAACTTAGATTGGGAAAAAATGATTGTTTCCTCAAAACATATTGTCCGACTACAAAATGTAGCTCTCACCTCATCACATAAGGCCGGCAGTTGGGAACATACTTTTACAATTAATCTTTTGTGAACACATTTTAAGAATTTCTGTATAATTCTTGTCAAATTGAAACTAAACTTGAAAATACTTCTTAAATGTCCCCCTTTTAAGATATGAATAGGAAGTCTACAGCCCACAAATCATTTAAGTTGGCAGCCAGTGCAGAACGCAGTTAAACATGTGACCTTATTAGACGTCAAAGATCTTCTCCTCTGAAAGGTCAAAGCAAATTGCAAGCATATACAATATTTCTATAGTTGTTCTATTTCAAAATGCGGGAAAAGCATTCATCTTTAAACAACCTTGGACATTTAGAACCACATTCTATGACAATAAGTCCATGGGCTGGACTTAGCGCCGTTCAACCCCCCCCCCCCCCCTCCCCCCATCCGAACCCCAACCATTTTTTTTGTCCGCATACATCCGCTCTTCAAAATAAAACATATTAACACGAGCATCACCTGATCGCACTAGTAGAATAAGGCCAATTTTTATACCCGCCCACCGAAATTTTAAAAAAAAATCGTTTTTCGTTCAAGTTTTTCTTTTAGTTGCTTCAAAATGTAAACCAAATACTCCCGGGTTATAAAAACGAGGTATCAAATAACTAAATACCGAAGTAACTGTGAATTTATTTTCTGCATATGAGCATTTCGACAACTTATGTCTCTTCAGTGCAGATAAAATTTATACGTTTGGAAGACCATAAAATCAAATATGTTAAAGAAATCTTTGAATATTTTCGTATCAAATGATTGCTTATTGTATGACCTTTACAAAGAACCAATGCTGTGCCCAATACGTTCCACTGCGCAATTAAACGTACCTATACCGCAATGAAATATTGACGAAACAACTGATATTTTCATTGCAATTGCGTAAATTTGATAGTCTAGAGAACCCGAAGTGCATCTCAATTCCCGATTCTGAAAAATATTTTTTGATTTTCAGTCTATTTTCGTCAATATAAAACATGATAAGACGATGTTAACAAATTCTATTTCCAAATAGATCAAATACATAGATCTTTGAATATTTTCGTTCTTGAATAAGTTTTGTCTTTTTTTGTCTATTATTATTTTTTTAGTACACAAGCTTATTATATTTGCTTTACAATCACAATTACGAATAATGGCGGTTTTTAGGTAATATAGACATCATACATCAATAAAACTTACCCCTACCCATACAAATTTACTCTAAAATTGTCAATTTTTTTGTCTTAAAAGAGTAAAAAAGATATTTACAAAAAAAAAAAATTACAGTTAAGTCAAAAGGGTCTGTATGTTTCGTAAGATTTTTGGACTTCTGGTTACATAATTTGTATCCGGAAGTTCCATTTTTAACGATCACATACGACATTTCAGGCAAAAAAAAACATCATAATCCTGCAACATCATGTTTTGGCGGGAAACTTTTTCAAATGCAATTTTATCTTCATTTCTCAGTGTCACATGATGAAACTTACAGACCCTATTGGAAAGACATTCAGTTTGACTAGCCATATTGCTTAGCACTCACCTTAAATGTTATGAATTGCGATATAAAGACTACATGTGTTGCAAGAATTTAACTAATGCTGGCAGCAATAAATGATTAATTGAACTTAGAGAAACCGAAATTTATCTCTTTTTATGGACAGAAACATGGTCTCAAATTATCGAAAATATAAGAGCAAACTCAATTTATCATCAGGAGACCAAAAATGCAACAGAACGACTGAAAGACTTTCAGACAGACAGACAAGAGGAGTTTTATAATAACCCTTCACCTGTATAAGGCAGGATATGAAAACATGAAAAATATAAACTTTTGTGTTATTTTGTTTAGTATACAAAAAAGTATTTCAAAATTTACAAACAATTATGAGAATATTTACAGAACAGAATAAAATGGAATTTTGTACGACAGGATGTGGAGTAAATGAAGATGAGACCATAACACATATGTTAACTCCATCTGCAATAATTTTAATGAGTTGTCTGTCAGAACTAAATCTTAAACAAAAAGATCAATGGCAAATTAATATTTTTCAGAGCCATATATTTATTTAAAAAGTCAAGTATAAGGAATAAGTCCCCTTTTTCCTTAAAAAAGTAAAAACTCTCTTGTTTTGGTCTGAAATTAAGTACAACTGATATGGAACATGTACCACCAAAAGATGAATTAAAAAAACTTTTCTAAAGTATCATGGTAATTATTATCTTTTTGGCTAAAGAATCATTTTATTGCTGAGCAAAAACATTCTTGTGTGAGCTTGTGGCTTAATCTGGCTCTACTTTTAAATACACTTACTTCAAAACATTGCCCTGAAAGTTTATAGTTCAGAATAACCCCTTTTAACGTGAAAAGTCAAATTATTAATACTGTAATAGGAATATTAAGGATCCAATTAAAGGCTATTCTACTATATCCAAGACATCTTTCAAATACTAGGATCTCATTCATTATATACAAAATGTAATGATTTTGCGAATAATAATAGGTAACCAAGCCAGCAAAATAATTAACTGTATTATAAAGAAACAAATAAAGCAGAAATTTAGTCTTTGCAACACTTATTTACATTGCAGTGCATATTCTGTTCAAGAGATTAAATACACTAAAATGTTACTAAAATTGTCAAACAAATTGTATATGAAGCATAAATTACTCCTATTTTATCGTTGAAAAGTCTTGAAAAAAATATTCATATCCGACTATAAATTGAAAAAAAAATTCCACAAAAACCTTACAATTTAATAAAAATACTTTTTTGGCAAACCAGTGTTTTTTTTTTTTAATTTTGTAAAAAGTCTTAGTAGTCTAAATATAAAAGGATTAATAGTTAAAACAAGCATTCCTGTTACCAGTACATGTAATTATATCTCAGTTGTATTCAACCAACCTCTTCGAAGGAACTAAGCCAATAATATTCCTTCGAAACTTCCTGTATGCTCCTCTGTTGTGTCACAATTTGTATTATCCTGTCTGCATAGGTAAGACCCATTCGTCTGTCCACTCCTTCAGGATCATCATTCTCTTTTTTGCAACCAAGTCTTGTGGTTTTTTAGTTATAATTCCAAATGTAATTGTAACGTTCATTTTCATTGGTCAACGTCATGGATAGCAAACGGAAATATTTTTCGATATTTCCGTTGGCCCATTAATCCGCTCCGCAAAAATATGGTGCAGCAAATTAAGACGTCGTAAGCATGGATAACGTATTTTTAACAAAATTGGAATTATAAGGATTAAACACTGATTTTTAGGGAAATTATGTATATATAAACTCCGGCAGCTCACTCAAAACTTTACATAAAGTCCTTCGGACTTTTTTCAGTTTGTGTGTGAGCTGCCGGAGTTTATACATAGATAATTTCCTAAATATGATTGTTTAATCCTATAGTGTTTTCATCTTCTGTCTCTGGAGGATCTGGTAGGTATTTTGCCAGCCCCCAAGTCCTTGAGGAATTTAATACACCTGCTTCCACAGGTTAAGGTTTCTTTTTTTTCAATTTTTGTCCCCCGCCTTTCGCGAAAGCGGGGGACTATAGAATTCAACTTTCCGTCATTCCGGATGTCGTTTCCGGATGATAACTTGAGTATTCCTTGCCCGATTGAAACAAAACTTATCCAGATGGAAGGAATAGGGAAAGGCAAGAACCCTATCGATTTTGGGGTCAGTAGGTCAAAGGTCAAGGTCACAATTTCTAAAAATAGAATTTAATGCATCAAAATTTGGTCCGTGTGGGAAATTTTTTTTTTATCCGATTTCGATGGGATTTTTTCCATTAGATTCCTCTTAATGAATGCTTTCCTACATATACCAACAGATTTCTGGTATCTCTTACCGTTTTCAAGATAATTGGGGTCAAAGGTGTTGGGGGGGTGGGGGTTTCCGGATGTCGTTTCCGGATGATAACTTGAGTATCCCATGTCCGATTGAAACAAAACTTATACAGATGGAAGGAATAGGAAAGGGCAAGAACCCTATTGATTTTGGGGTCAGTAGGTCAAAGGTCAAGGTCACAATTTCTAAAAATAGAATTTATTGCACCAAAATTTGGTCCGTGTGGGAAATTTTTATTTTTTATCCGATTTCAAGATAATTGGGGTCAAAGGTGTTGGGGGGGATTGGGGGTGCCAAAAATTTTTTTTTAATTTTTCATCGGATTTTGATGGGGTTTTTTGCAAATGCTTCCTCGTGAAAAATGCAATAAAACTTTCCCCAAACATTTTTTTTCATCTTGTACCGTTTTTCGGGTAAAAGGAATTCCGACATACAACTCTAAGGCAGGGGACCTTGAGCACTGCTCTATTTTTTTTTCTTTGGACTTCCGGGAGATCCCAATCTTTTCTAACTCTTGAATTTTGGAATTTTACTTTAATCCTGTCCTTCCAAAGCTCCTGAAAAAAAATGCATCACTATTATGTATAAAATTCAGCAGCAAAAAAAAAATACTCATTGAAAAACTAAAATGTTAGTTATCTGATATTTATGCATTTTTTTATATTATTTACATGCGAGTCATATTGTGAAGAAGAATCTGTGTATTTTTGTCCCAAATGTGGGTCAAATTTGGGTCTGCTCATTTTGGTTATATATTTTAGGTTTGGATACCTGAGACAGGTTTTATCCCATCGCTAGTTTTTGTTAGTGCCAATACTTAGTCAGGCTATCCCGAGATCCTATCGTAATCATGTTTTTGTATTTCATTTGTGTTTTTTTTACTGCGATTCCGTTGTGGGTTGTGGCCAATGATTGCAGGTGTTTACTGTGTGCTTTTTTATTATATGTGTAATACAAGTATATCTCAAAAATAGAAAATTTCATATTCATTTTCCCCGATTCAAAAGAACAGGGACAAAGTCCCAAAGTGAGAAAAAACATTGCAAATTTTTGACTTGAATAAGGAAAAAAATTCTGTTATAAAGTTGAGTGCTTTTTACATAAGAAATAAGGCCTGTAAGTCTCGTCACATGACCAAAGAGAATGAATGAGAAAAATTATTAATGAGTACCATTACTTATGTAGTACTATTGTGGAATGGTAGGGTTTTCGATTCACAGATCAAATCAACCATGGGATTTATTTTCAAGTAATCAGTATTTTTTTTCATTTAATTGCCTTTATTACCTTAACTTAGGTAGAAATTAAACAAAATAGTGATTTTCGTGGAGACACATAGTCTTTATCAACCAGACTCTTCCAGCTTTGGTAGATATCCCAATGTAAAGAGTTTAATTTTTCCAGACTTTGTGACATTGAGAAAAATGTCCCAGCAGCGAAATCGGTTGACTTATTAAATGTGCATTTTGAGTAGTGACGTCATAAATTTCCGGATAGTGAAAGAAGAACGACTTACAGACCCTATCTTGATGATCATTTGCCACCTAAATCCTATGGCTCAACATAGAACATACAATAATATATGTATATTGAAAGAAACAATTAAATTATGTAGTACTATATTTGTAAAGTTCATATGTTCATATTTACTCTTAAATCTTCAGCATTAAGTCCCTCACTTGGTGTTATGGAAGGAAATTCTTTAAATATTGAATCATCTATCTGATGTAGGGTACCTGAAAAAAATCAATACGTATGAACTCTTTGAACCATACTTACAAGAAATGTCATTTTCAAATATGCACGAGGGTAATAACAAAATTTAATATCAAAAACTTGTTTCCATGCCATGAAATTAAGAGGTAACCATACTGTATTTCAGGATCTGAGGGGGTAAACAGTAGATTTCACTGTCGCAAACTGAGTTTTCCGGCGACAAGTCAGATGTTTGCGACAATAAAATCTTAGATTTACCCCTGAAGATCCAAAATTACAGTTTGGTTATCTCTATTCTAATGCAGTTCCGAAAAACATTAAGATCGATTTTTAAAGTTTGGTGTGCGTCTGCGCCATTACGTTGCTATTGGTTCCGACGGTAAATCGTGGATATAACCCACAAAATTCTGACGCCATCCAATTAAAATTAGAGTTACAAACATAAGTGCCCTAAAATAAGATTATATTTCAACATACTCATGATCATACATTTCCTTTCCGGGATTCTGTGGCATTTTAGACAGGATTGTGTACCCTGACCATGACATAGTATGCCTAACCAGGAAAAACTGGCCTATAGTACCGTAGTTAATTAAAGATATCATTTTAATGGTAATAAAGGTAAAATTAGAAAACTCTTTAAAATATATATTAGTAAATAGATGAATAAATATGTGAATAAATTTATTGACGAAATAATGTAATCAACAATTTGTGACAATTCAAACTACTACTAAATATTTTACGAAAGGATATGGAGTATATGACCATGAGACCATAACACATATGATAACTCCAACTGCAATAATTTTAATGAGCTGTATGGCCATTTCGGAAATTTATTCCTCATCAGCAGCACTAGAACCCAAAACAAAGGAAATCCATAATTTCGAAAAAAATGTTAGAACGCATAAAACCAAACGAAATTCGAATAATCAGTAATCAGTAAGACTGGGGGGTACTCCCCAAAATACTGTAAGGACATCAGCTTCACTTCAGTCAATATTTTTATGGTGCTTACCGATCATTTACTAGTAGATTTCCTGTAATAACTATTTAATAAAACTTTTAAAAGTATCATTCTGAAAACATTGTTTTTAATGTGGATAATTTGATTGATTAAATAAGAGGGTATAATTTTCCTCTTTAATTTCTACCCCTTTCTTTGTTTGTTTGTATATACATTCATCCTTCATACAATGTAACATCCTGGTAAATTCCAGACAAAATTTCTCTCCTTTCTTTTCCCATCAATGGCTGTTGATTCCCCAGCTTATCCGTAGTGGAAACTGGGATTGTATGTCGGGAAAAGGCATAAATCTTTGGCCAATGTTTCATCTTCCTGAAGAGATGAATTAGAAATCAAGGTAAACAAATATTGGAACAAATTTCCACTCCTATTGGCCCCGTTTGTCTCAACACAAAAATACTAGTACATGTATGTCAGTTAACTCCAGAAACAAATTTCTCACGGATCACAATGAAAAAAATTAGACCCCCAATATAACTTATAATGATTGCTGTTTATGCTACATATTACTTTAACAATGTTGGCCTCATAACAAAAGAGGAAAATATCAAATTAAATGACATCTCTTGGATGATTAAAATAACTCTCCAGCCTTCGGCTTAAGAGCTTAAGAGTAAATAAAAGAAATATGCAATCACAGGTTTAAAAGAATAATACATCTGATTACAGTTAATGACAATTACACATTACTAATAAATTTTAATTTGCTTGTACGTATACTAATACAATTATGGACATTGGACATACCTTTTAACTGCTATTACTCTGATTTTGTTACACTCAGTTTTGCTTAGGTCGTTTAAGTCATACAAATCAATAAATTCGTTGACTTCTTTGTCATAATACTTGAGATGAAAGCTCTCAGCAATTTTATTTTTTCTATTATTTGCTCCTTTATTTCACTTAATGTTACATCATCTTCTGAAGTTGCCTTTTTTTATTTTGTTTTGTACTGGACTACAAATAAATGCATGATTCCTGGAAAACCAAACAAAACAACTACATGAATCTATAGTTTAGTTATAAAAATCATAAGTATACATTTACATATGAATTTTCTTCTATTCTACAAAAAACACAATAAATGAAATACTTTAAGGCAAAGCATAATGTTATCTGTAGCATCAAAAGAAAACAGTACATTCTTTAAATCTATAATGTAAGGGTTTGCACAATAAAAATAGTTTATTGTATATAAAACAGCAAATCACCATACTTAAATATGAGCATACCTTAAAATTGTGTATACATGTATGTAAATCTATATATTTTGTTCATTTTTACTTTCAAACAGATTAAGACACTTTGGTCCATGTACAAACATACAAAAAAAGTAATGATGCATTACACGATGCCCGCCACGTTTTCACAAAATTTCAAAATTTAAAGCATAACTCCAGAAATCTGTGTATTTATGAACCCGAAATGTGTTGTGGAAAACAACTATTATACCAAGTTTGAAGACAATATATTATTTTATTCACAGGTTATCAATCGGAAACCCTAAAATTAGCAAAATTTCAAAGTTTCAAGGGGAATAACTCCTGACGCTCCTTTAAACTGTGAACCCAAAATCAAATTTGATCTGAGTTCAGAGTTTTGTGGTAAAACTTACATAAAGAGATTTAATACAGTATATTACTTTCTCCATAAGTTTTCAGCCAGAAACGCTAAAATTTCAATGTTTCTAGGGCGAAAGTCCAGAACGCCTTGGACCTCTGACCCCGAAATCAAATTTTGCCTGAGTTTGGTGGTAAACAATCTAAATACCAAGACCCTATGTTATTTCATTCACAAGTTATCACTTGGAAACTTTTTGGGGAGGGATGGACGAACGGACACACGACTGATCGTATCACATAATACCTCTCCATTTCGTGTGGCGGGGTATAAAAAAATAAATCAAAAATAAATCAAAACATCGAAAAATATAGATGTCTAAAATCAAACATATTCAGATTAACCATATGTTTTAAATCACACAATTTACTACCACATGTGTACTCTCTACTAGAAATCATATTATATATAAATGCATTGAGAATGGATTCACATTTCCTTTACTCTAAACTGCTTATTACGTTCATAGTACAATATAAATCTAGTTGTAAATTAAAAAAAACATACATTTCGGAGCTCAAGCCACAATAAACCAGGGGCTCACACAAGCTTGTATCATTCACCATTAAGATTTACACTAAGGATTAAATAATAAATCTGAGGAGACCGTCATTTTAGTTTTATGATTGGTATATGCAGCTAAATTCATCCGGTACATGTAGATTATCAGAAACCTGTATGTAAATCCTACATGGGAGGGACAAAATAAAAAGACCAGATGGACAGACCCAAACACTATATGCCCCTTACTTTTGTAGGCAGGCCATAAAAAGAGCAATTTACCAGGAAGTTCTATATTTAGTAACAGCAGCGATATTGTTTGGTCTTTGGACTAGTCAAAACTACTACATGTAGTACCCTGGTGATGATTCAGGCCAAATTTGGTCAAAATTGGCCAATAATGTCAGAAAATATTTTTGAAATTACTACGGATGGAATGACATACGGACAAAATACATGTATGGTGGACATAAAGTGATGCAAAAAGGCCAAGTAATCTAAAGAATCCTATGTTCCAATCCCCTGTTGCCCCTTTATTTCGGACCATCAAAAATATTATTTTGATTTTCTACTTTATATATTTTCTTTAAAAAGTTACAGCATAAAATTAAATAATTAACAACATAAAATAAAAACTTGCCTCCTTGCCCTTTTGTTTTTAAGGACGCTGGATTAGAATTTTACGAATTTTTTTCATGGCATTACAACTTTCTTAAACAGTAGTTTGTATCGCATGATTATTGCCAAATTTTCAGTATTGTTCAATCACACAGAACACGATTGATGCATCGCATGAATGTCAATTAATTGATATCTGTTTGATTCAATTACAATATAAGCATTCAAATGTCTTTCATAATGTTAATAATCTAAAATTTTACCTAAAATCAACACAACATCATTAATGACAAAACAATGTTCCATTTTTGCTGAACAAATAATTAATACAAATGTGCCCTGTTATAAGACATGCCCCTACTGAATAAGAGACAGAATTATATTTCACCGATCTGCATCGAAAAACTTCTGTTAAAATTTTGAATATATGGTTGCAAAAGTTGCTGAACGTTTTGTTGCAATAAAACAACTGACACTGAAACTCCCCAACTGTTTCTGCGGGGCTGTATTTCAGAAAATCTTTGCTTTCATTAGCAATACATTGCAAACTCTGATGTCTAATCGCAAGTGATTTACAGATATTCTTTTAACATTTTGTTCTTTGAGCAATTTTTTTTTAAAAAATAGCTGCGCTTTGCTTCAAACCGCAATTTTGGAATATGCATCAGCGGACAAAACCGCAAAATTTCATCTGAATAGAGAAGCAGAAAATGAAATTAAGGTTTCAGATTTTCAGCTGGAAATTCTGAACAAAAAGCCTCAAGAAAATCTTCAATTACATCTTTCATCAGCTGAACTTCAGTTTTATACTTGGAGCCCAAACAGCAAATACAACATCTTTTAAAAGTAGAAATACCTCCCACTTTGAATCACCAAATGGAATATATTCTACCACCATTAAAGGAATAAGACGGAAAAAGCACCAACATTGTTAAGCTAACTGTGCTTTGATGAGTCCTTAAGTGTAATCCTTACCTTAAATGTAATCCGATTACATTTAAGGTGAAGGACCACCCTTAAATGTAATCCCGGTTACATTTACGGTTGCAGGACCTCCCTTAATTGTAACCGATTACAATTAAGGGAGATGTTGTACATATGCCTGCAGAACCTATCGTAATTGTAATCCCTCGGAATTAGTTTCCAATTTGCAGCGCATATAAGATAAGAAAACGTGTTCCACCATACCATAATTATGAGTCATATTTGTTTTGAATAGCCATCGTTACCATGGGAAAAAAGGGGGAAGAAAAAGTGCTCAGAATTAATTCAAAATATTATACAAAAGAAATGAAAAAAAAAGTTCTAAAGCTTTCAATTCCTCTAAACGGAAAAGTAGACGGAATTGTATGAAAATGATAGAAATTCTTACTTTTAAGCAATATTTTAAACCAAACTCAAGCTAGCGACCAATTTTGGGGTTTATCTAAAAATCAAAATTAAAGGCATACCGAAAAGAGCCGTAATGCATATAATTTCTAGCGACCAATTTTTGTTTTTTTTCATTATAGAAATACCATAATTGCTAGCGTTTCCATGGGGATAAATCAGGTAGCTAAGAATCGCTTGAAAATGTACAGACAGGATGTCAAAGATTTGTAGACATTATTCTGAGGGTTAAAATTTTCCTAATGACAACCGTTGTAATGGAATCGAAAAATGAGGGACGGAAGGATCTTTTTCATGACTCCGTGATTAGTTGTTTTATTCAACGGGCTTATTCGGGATAAACTCGTTACAATACCCATGATAAACGGAATAGGGATCTTTATTTTTCGGGATCAGGATTAAGTCATTTATTTACTGGGAAAATCGGGATTTTGCCATTTTTTCACGTGAATCCGAGATCAGACCCCCTCCTTCCCCCTCTTAAAGAACGGGAGGATATAAAAAAACAGTCAGGATAAACATTTACAGGAAAGGTGACTTAGAACAATCAGAGAGAACAAAAATGCGATGACAATAAAATTTGCAATGAACAAAAAACACAAACCAAATTTTACCAAGTACGCAACCCATATTTACACAAAAACGACACAAGAGGCAAACATGAAAAATCTATGGGGAAGCGGTATTGACTATCTTTTTTACTGGTTGTGTTTTTCCTTATTTTGATATAGACAGTCTATACAAATTCTGTTCTGTTCATACCGTACCAGTGATCACCGATGTTTATTTTTTAATCTCGGTTAAATACTCCGTAAAGAACAATTCAGTAAACATTTGAGTACACTTTTATAGTATCATTAATTGACAATTCTGCATGATGAACATGAACTTCCAATATCCAGTTATTTTCGTGATTTCTGGTATTTTAAAATTCCAACTGTACAGTCACTTGCCCATAATTCCCCAGATTTCCGATAGTAATTCTAAGCACTTTTTCTCCGCCCTTTTTTCCATAATAACGATGGCTACTTTAAACAAATATGACTCATAATAATCAAGCTATGGCGAACACGTTTTTTTATCTTATATGCGCTGAAAATTGTAAACTTATTCTGAGGGATTACAATTACAATTACGGTAGGTACTGTAGGCATGTGTACACTATCTCCCTTAATTGTAATCAGTTACAATTAAGGGAGGTCTTGCAACCATAAATGTAACCGGGATTACATTAAAGGGTGGCCATTAACCTTAAGTGTAATAGGATTACATTTAAAGTAAGGATTACACTTAAGCGCTCAACAATTTGCTAGAGTTGTTGGCACTGAACCTGGTTTATTCGTCTTATCAAAATCTGAATGAGCAAAACTCTGTAAGTGCTCATTGAGGTCATTGAGATTGAAGAAACTACTCCGTACAAGATATTCAATCACTAATTTCATCACATATGGAACAACACCGTCAAATAAATCATGAACGAGATCTGAAGGAATTCCCCCAACAACATGAAAGTGGTCCAACTCATTCAGCACAGAACCTTTTTTTATCCCATAAATTGTTGCTAATTGTTGCCTTTCCACCAAATCTACCTGCTGATCATAATGATTTAAAGTTCGCAAAGGAATATTGTAGCGGTCAATCTTTTTCTGCATAACATTTTTTGGCAAGAAACAAAATCTACAGTATCCCTTTGTTGTAAAACTCTCAACAAAGCCTCCTATTGAGTTGGCACCAAGATTGTTACATACTACCAAAATTACACTACCAAAGGGTGTGAAATTGCCTTCGGGTCTACTGACAGATACACCATTTTGCTCTAATGCCTTTAAATCATGAATAAGAGGTTGTTCTAGAACTGTAGCGAATCCATACTGCTTCTAGTCAGTCGATTTAACCAGTGCTATCAAATGAAAAGTATTCAAATGAGATCTATATTTAGGAGAAATATTGGCAAGTAAGATGTAAAATCCGCAAAGTTTGTATTGCTTTACAGAGTGCCCAATAGGATTTGTTACTGTGAACTCATAAAAAATAAAGGAATCTGTAATGCATTAGCCAAAAAGTGCATTCGCTGTACAAACTTTACCATCACAAATACCATTCCATATATCATCATAAGACCTGTGACTGTTCATAACAAAACTAAAAACATCATCAATAGTCAACATTACTCTCAGGGATTCTAAAGTAGGAATATATTGTATTGAATGCTAATTTCTTCGTCTATCTAAACCAAACACATATTCGACTGGTTTTACCATATCATCTTTGTTTCAATATAATGATTTAGTCTGTAAGCAGAACTGAATTGATTACAAGCTGAAGCAGACTCAACGCCTGTACCTTGCATAACAACTTCTTTCAATTCATTTGACATTTCCTCATCAATTTTGCTTTTTTTGGAGTATTTTACTGATATAAGCACTAACTTCGGCTTGGTGTAAACAAATTAAGTTACTGCTTTCATCAACAACCAATGAAACTGAATTAGGCGGGAACTTACATTGTTTTCTTAGCTTCAACAAAAACAAAGCAAGCTGTTTTGAAAAATCAATCTTATTAGAATGTTCGTCTCACTCTCACTTTCATTACACACATTAGTCGAGTTAGCAACATATTCGTTTGGATCATTATCTTCATTTTCAGTCATTTCGTGCAAGAAATTAAAAGTTTTCGGATCAATTTGTGACTTTCTCAACTGTGAAAGATGTCCCGAGTTAAATGTTGGATGTTTCCTAAGTATATGTTTTGTGAGAGATGGAACCAAACTCTATACCTTTTTGGCAACCATCTACATTACATGTAATTGAAAAGCCTATCTGATGGCTATGAATGAAACGATAATGAAAAAAAAAACAGATCTCTGTACTGCCTTGTAATAAGGTGACACTTTGAACATGAAAACATTGTCCTAATAAATTCTTACACAACTGCGAAAAAAAATTATAGTAAAAAACATTTGTGCAAGCATTTATGTTATTTCCATCTTCATGCCTTTGCAACGTAAAATTAAAAAAAAACATATCAGCTGACAAGGTGAATCTTATGAATTTACTGAGGTTTTCTGTAAAGTTGCTTATAATGATTTCCGCGTGGAGATCATGTAAAAGCAATCATGTTTTTAGTTTAACATGCACAATCTAGCCAAAAAAGTTGTGATGTGTATCCAAAAAATATAACACAGAGAAAGCAAGGCATCCCAAGTTTTTCTTCAAATAAAACAGGACCAGATGTGAAACAACGAAAATCTGTAATAACATAAGATGTGTACATTGATGCTTACATGTACATGCCCATCTTGCGGATGTATCAGGATCTTGATATGAGCCATCAATGAATCACCAGTCTTGGATGGCCACGTGATAGCTAGGACGCCGTCACGAAGAGAAGGGTCAACCTCATGATGAAGGATAGCCTGATAGCTATCGCGGTTAGCCTAGAGGCAGAGCTCTGTGAAACCCTCGAGGTGGTGAAGAAACGCTATGACCGCATCGAGATAGAGATGGCAAAGTGCTAACTCATAGCAGGAGGTAAGGTGGTGCGTCGGATATCGATAGGGCATGCAACCCGCAAATTGCCAGAGGGGTCCAAAAAGATGAGCAAGTGGCCACGGGATGGTACGCTAAGAAATGGCAGGAGCTGGCAGCAAGCATGCAGGCTAGGATAAACTATAAAACAAGAACAAGTCTAGTAAGTCCAGACGAAGGGTTGGCGACATTGTTCAATTGGTTCAATCATGTCGTTTGAGGGTTTTCACACCACTTACTAGGGCTGGTACACCATAGTCTTTCTGGTATCTCTCTCGAGGGACCGAAAAGATAACCGATGGGGCTTATTGCCGGTCGGATTGCTTATTCCAGGAATTAAAACCTGCTTATCTCATCGTCGTTGAATTCTTTGAGGCAATAGGTGTGTGGATGCGTATTAAAGGCTTGAGAGATTAGGGAAAATACCTAGGTCCAGCCCAGAGTATATCACTTCTTCAATGTGTTCATTTTCTTGGTGATCCGGACTTTATCTCCGACGTCGAATCGCTGCAGCTTCATTGGTGAGAGATCCCCGTAAAGGTTCAAGACGACCTTGGCCTGGCGTTCTTTCTGGTGGCGGCGGTTGGATTTAGCTTGATTCATCGAAGCTTGGTGGTATTAAATAGGCGGACGAGATCATTCAAGACGGGGGGACAAGTGTCCGTGAAAGTGGCCGAGAAGTACTTTAACACCTTCTCTTTCATGCTACGACAAGAGCATTCCACCACTCTCGACTTCTCTTCGTTCTCGCTGAGGTGGAACTCCACGTCGCGCTTCCGGAGAAGATACATGATCTCACGATTATAAATTTCTGTGCATTTATTGGTCCATAGCTTCTCTGGTTTGCGATCCTTGAAGATTGTCCGAAAGGCATCCGGCAAGAAGCACCTTTCTTATTCTTGAGCGGCACTAGTCAAACGTCCTTGGAGAAGACGTCGATGATGCTCAAGAGGGACTGTTATAGATAATTAAATATTGTTAACATTCTATAATGCATTGTATTCATTGTTTTTATTTTGTATGGCCTTAAAATAATGTAATT
The DNA here is from genome assembly GCA_002080025.1 of Modiolus philippinarum. NCBI lineage: Eukaryota > Metazoa > Mollusca > Bivalvia > Mytilida > Modiolidae > Modiolus > Modiolus philippinarum. The sequence goes on along the minus strand of MJUU01050522.1, from coordinate 6,182 downwards.
TGTTTGGCCTAGTTATGTAACTTGTTTACAATAAAATGGTCAAGGTTATTACACCTTAGTACATGTAGATTTTTCTAGAACATTGACTTAATATTAAACACATAGAAATTTCTAGAAGTTTTCCTTACATAATCATTTAAGTCATTTGATTATCAGTTGATATGGAATGTTCCAGTAATACCTTCTAATGATTTTTCTATAAAGAATAAATGTATATATATCAAGTAGCAGAAAAGGGTTAGGTCAGTCAGATTAATAAGTTTATACAGGATTAATTGGTTTATACAGGATTATTATGCACATCTTTTGTATTGGAAATCGACATCAGTTATTGTGAATCTATTATCAACTATTTAGTGAGGATTATAAGGAATTATTCATCTGGACATTTATTGGTGGACTTTGGTGAACTAATAATTTGGATATTTACTTGGACTTCATTATTGTCAGATAAGTCATATATTGTATTAATTTGTAAATAATTATTTTTTTCGTCTTATTTAAAGTTAATTTTGAGCCAATTTTGTTTTAACATTGCTGACTTAAATTTACAATAATTTATTGGTCATTTCTACCACATAACAGTACTTGAAACCTCGGTTTTGGCGAGAAAAGGCACTAATATTTGGGAGATCGGCAGCCTAAGTCTCGTTCTAACTACCCTACCATCTCGCAACACTTCTAGAATTGGCGCTGGACTTGATTATGTAGTTTTCTGACCTTCGGCTAGTTCATCCGTACCCTTTCCCCCCAAGCCCACCCCAAATCTTGCTGTGGTATCGATCATTTGTCTTCCATGCTCGAAGCTTTCGAGGACAGTGGGATTAGGAATGGCATCGAAGGAGGCCAGCATATTCTTATTGCAGCTTTCATTGCGTGCGACTGCTTACTTCGGTACTTCAGGCCGTGCATTGCCAATTTGTATAGATGTTGAAAACCTCACCTACGATCAGCCTACTGCGAGTAGGCATAACCACGTTCTGCTTCCGTATCCATCCGTCTTAGTTCTGATCATCATGAAATCGGACTGAGAAAAAAACAACGCTGCTGAATAACCTCCTCCTGATGGACTACTCGACTACGATCGACTCTACCAGCCTATACACCAGCTGCTGTGTTGGGTGCTGGGGCAAAGGCTTACGAAAGACGATTTCCGTGACCTTCTATCGAACAAGGATAACTATCCCCGTTCCATGATCGACGTC
>MJUU01050520.1:0-26977 GCA_002080025.1 Modiolus philippinarum | reverse complement strand
TGTGTATTGTCCACGAAAATAAGTAAGTTTACAGTACTTCATACTAGTACCAAATATTGTGTATTGTCCACGAAAATAAGTAAGTTTACAGTACTTCATACTAGTACCAAATATTGTGTATTGTCCACGAAAATAAGTAAGTTTACAGTACATCATACTAGTACCAAATATTGTGTATTGTCCACCAAAATAAGTAAGTTTACAGTACTTCATACTAGTACCAAATATTGTGTATTGCAACAGCATACTTCCTTTCTCACTATATGGTACCAGTCCATATATTAAGTTCAGATCTGCATTGTTAGACACATCAAAGCCGTTTCAGTGATTTGTAGAGGGAAGGTGTAAGCCAAAATAGTGTCCTGTGGAAAAGTGTCCTTCCTGTTATATTTCATTGAAAAATCCAAAAGGACAATATTTCATGATCATCATGCGTTTTATTCCATCCTCGGACTTAATCCTAGGTAAAAATTGTAAAGGCGGACAGTATTTCACAGCGGACACTATTTAATGTTACAAAAACACATTAATTACTTAGATATCAAACAGTCTATTTACCTTCATTACCACATTGTTGGTATCTAACAGAGAGTCTGAAATCTTCACAGTACCCACTTCAATCAGTTCCTGTAAAATCATTCGAAACGTACCAATCAACCTGAAAAAAATGATTTGCATTTCTTTAATATTGCTAATTTAATGAGGTAACATTAAAATTACTCAATGTTAGAAAATTAGCTGGAGTTACAGAAGAATGAATAAGTGATCTTTGTACAACTGAATAAGAATACCATATGAGGGTTGTCCGTAAAGTTCGTGGACAATGCTAAATAAAAATTAAAGCAGCGTTTTATATATATTTATGTTTTGCATATTCGTAAGCCTTAAGCTCATATGAATTCGGATATAAAAAAGTTGATCTACTTTTGCATGCAAAGCAGCAAATTTGTCCTCGTGAAAAGCCCCGGAATAGTGACCCGGAGCACCATTAATATTCAAGTGGAACAGAAATTAATTGGACACAGGAAATAATTTAAAGGCCGGATGAAATATGTAAAACTAGCTATCTTTTATAAATCTCGAAACTGTATGTTCCAGGGTGTTATTGACCAAGATTTCCAGATATCATTCAATAAGGTTTGCAAGTGATTCAAAACTGATAACTTTTCCACACAAGAAATTATATAATGACCTAAATATTTTAAAGACAAGAAATTGCAAAAATTCCGAATTTGTTGAATTGCGAGTCATTTATGAAATGTAAACTGCAAAGATTAGAACGTCAGACAACGTCAACATTTTACATGTTTGTGCTCCGGGCGTATAACATTAGTCTGTTTTGTTTCGACAGAATTATAATTACTAGTGCTTTGATTGCGATGATATTTCGCATACTTATGCAGGAAAACACATTATAAATGAAAATATAAGTTTCATATACATTCTCGTTATGTAGCAATTTTTATTTAGATTGTCTACGAACTTTACCGACAACCCTCGTACAAGTGGTTATTTTGGAGAGGAGGTAATTTAATTGCGGTTATTCTGGTGTTACCAAAATTGCATACCACAAAATACTATTTGAATAACCTTTTAACGTTAAAAAAAGAAATTGTAAATATCTCAATCCTGCGGAAAAAAAAAACAAACAAGAAATTGATGTCAATATGACATCAAACTGGGTTTTCCTTCACTATATGAATGGACAAATAGGTACTTGTGTGAAAAGCTGTTTAAGTTATACCTCCTCTAATTATGTGCAGTGTATGCCGTCACTCTTAAAAATCACTGAAACGGTATACTTCACTTAAAAGTCAAATAAAAGACACATGGTCAAAACACCTATAAATTTCAAAGTTCAAAGGGGCATAACTCCTGGATAAATAACACGATGAAAAATCCCCAACAATATGCACATCTACATATGATGTCCTTGCTACATACAAAGTTTCATGAAATTCTGTTGAACGGTTACAGAGGAGTTGTGCTTACAAGCATATGGTCAAAACACCTGTAAATTTCTAAGTTCAAAGGGGCATAACTCCTGGAAAAATTGCAAGATGAGAAATCCCCAACAATAAGAACATCTCCATATGATGTCCTTGCTACATACAAAGTTTCATGAAATTCTGTTGAACGGTTACAGAGGAGTTGTGCTTACAAGCATATGGTCAAAACACCTGTAAATTTCTAAGTTCAAAGGGGCATAACTCCTGGAAAAATTGCAAGATGAAAAATCCCCAACAATAAGAACATCTCCATATGATGTCCTTGCTACATACAAAGTTTCATGAAATTCTGTTGAAAGGTTACAGAGGAGTTGCGCTTACAAGCATATGGTCAAAACACCATAAACTTCTAAGCTCAAAGGGGCATATCTCCTGGAAAAATTGCACAATGAAAAATCCCCGACAATATGCACATCTACATAAGATGTCCTTGCTACATACAAAGTTTCATGAAATTCTGTTGAACGTTTACAGAGGAGTTGCGCTTACAACATATGGTCAAAACACCTTTAAATTTCTAAGTTCAAAGGGGCATAACTCCTGGAAAAATTGCAAGATGAAAAATCCCGATAATATGCACATCTACATATGATGTCCTTGCTACATCCAAAGTTTCATGAAATTTTGTGGAACGGTTGCAAAGGAGTTACGCTTACAAAATCTGGCAGCCGCCCGCCCGTCCGCCCTCCCAACCGCCATACATCAGCATTCAATAACCGGATTTCCCGACGGGAAAACCCGGATAACTTACAAAATCTGGCAGCCGCCTGCCCGACCGCCCGCCGGCCCAACCGCCATACATAAGCATTTCATTGACCGGATTTCCCAACGGGAAAACCCAGTTAAAAAAAATTTTCAATGAAATAAGGAAATTTGCAACCAGCAAAAAACAATTTATATGGTAATCATTAGTCAATTGTAAAATAAAAAGGGTTCTTGATAAACATTTTTCTTTGTTAGCTAAATAAAAAAGAAGTAATTTAAGGGAAAAAGTGTGTTACTGATATTGTTATATAATTGGAATTCTGGATCGAGGGGAAACTGAACCCCTAAAAAATTTTTTTTAGGTTAAACATAGTGTAATTTAACAATGAAAATATAGGATTTTACCAAATTTAGTTAGAATGCTTAAAATGAAATTAGGGGTTCATGGGCAAAAAATCATAGTGCTTTTGAATTGATAAAAGGTTTGCGTAATACCATTGATTATTGACAAATTGACTGAAATGAACAATTAGTTGCAGCAGGTGAAATAAACAATTGACAACAATGTAAATAATGTCACGGTTACAATATCAGCTCAATTCAAGGTTAATAGATTGTGAGAAAATGAGCAATACATAACTCAAGAAACCATGTTTAATATGTTTTATGTTGAACACAAATTACTTTAAGACTGAGTAATAAGTTTCTTATTTTATAATAAATTTGAATTTTATTGAATGAAGTGTTAATAATAAAAATTAAATTGTCCATGGTTCAATTATAAAGACCAGCACAATAGTCAATTTGCATTGTGAATACTCCAGAGGTGAAGGATGATTGTAACTTGGCATAGGTACCATTTTGTGCTTTCTTTCATCTTTGCTTAAGAGAAACACGAGAGACTATCAAGAGCCAGTATTACTCATCTTGACCATGACTGTCATTTACAATTGTTTTAGATATCTTAATGGCATTTCCCATATGGTCCAATGTGAAAATATGTTCACTGCTGGTAGCCATCTTGGATTGGGTGAAGACCACCTGGACAAAAATTTTGAATGGGACCACAAAACTACTATTGTGATCAAGTTTGGTTCCAACTGAACTAGTGGTTTCAGAGACCAAAATCTTGAATTTGTTTCCAAAGGGTCCAATGTTATGATCCAAACTTGTGGCCATATTGGAACAGAAGTATCCTGTCAGACACCTTTTTTCAAGGAGATAATCTATGGATCATGGTGACTAAGAATGGACCTGCCTAATATTTTTTTCAGAGGGGACAATCAAAGGACCATTGTGACTAAGTTTTTGGACCACTGGTAAGTAGTTTCTGAGAGGATTTGTAAATGTGTTTTCCAAAGATTCCAATGTTAAACTAAGTTCCACACTAGAGGCCATCTTGAATGAGGTACAGACCTGCCAGATACCTTTACTCTAAAGACATTTAAGGCAAAGTTCAGTTATATTTGGACTAGCAGTTTCTAAGAAGGAGATTTTTGAATGTGTTTCCATAGCATCTATTGTTAAACTATGTTTCCCAGCTACAGCCATCTTTTCAAGGACCATTGTTACCAAGCTCGATCTAAACTGACCCAGTCAAGTTTCAAAGGAGAAGATGTTTAAATGAAAGGTTTACAATAAATGAAGGACAAAGGCCTCATCCTGACTCTAGCCTCGTAAGCTAAAAACTGCTTCAGACTTTCAAATAAAACTATCGATCTTTTGTTCCTTTGATCCTTAAAAGTTTTGACAAATCACAGGCGTGTAAATTTTCAAACTGTATGGATTACTTGTCATTTTCAGCACTATCAGTAACTTCCATGGTTCCCCCAGATAACAACAGCTATTGTATTGACCATAAATAGATAAATATATGTTGACAGTTCTATAAAGATTTTACTGTAAAGTTAATAGAATAAATAAACTCCCTGAGGATTTCCGTGTTATTTCAGAGTCAGTGAACTTATCAAAACTAACATGTCAGATTAGTGAAGCTTAGTTAATTCTCAAGGTAAATCTGTATATATATATACAAGTATTCACAATGAGAGAATTAAATCAAAATAATTTACACATAAAAGGTCATGTTTTACAAAAACATGTATCCTTACTGGGATAACAACAATGATACCAAACACTGAAATTGTAAAAAGAGTAACTCAGCGACATAAATTATGTGAACAGCCTAAGAACTTAATTTTACAAATGGGACTTCAAATTAGCTTTCATATTCAAATAGGTATGGGTAATCCAATAAACAGTGAAAATAACACTTTTACATGTCTTATAAAATGGGTCAAAGCCTCAAATGGCCAGGTTGCGTTTTGGTGCTTCTAGCTATAAAATTTTGATTAATTGGTTCCCTAATGGGTCTGTGTATAGAATATGTTGAAAATATTGATAAAAGATAACTAAGTAAAAAAGTCTGGAAAAATATGAAAAAATATTGGAAATAATTCCATAAAATCAGGTGCACATCTTCAATATATATAGAAACATTCTGTGAAGTTGATGAAAATTGTAGGAGGAAATGATTTCACAAAATAGGTACCCTATGTTAAACATTTTGATAAAAAATGACCAAGTTCCAAAGTCCGGAAAAATTGGAAAAAATTTCCAAAATATTTCCATTAAGTCAGGTGCAGCACATCTTCAATATATATAGAAACATCCTGTGAAGTTTCAAAGATGTGGGTTTAAAACTGTAGGAGGAGTTGATTTCACAAAATAGGTACCCTATGTTAAACATTTTGAAAAAAATGACTAAGTTCCAAAGTCCGGAAAAATTGGAAAAAAATTCCGAAATATTTCCATAAAGTCAGGTGCACACCTTCAATATATATAGAAACATTTTGTGAAGTTTCAAAGATTTGGGTTGAAAACTGTAGGAGGAGTTGATTTCACAAAATAGGTACCCTATGTTAAACATTTTGATAAAAAAATAAAAAAATGACTAAGTTCCAAAGTCCGGAAAATTGGAAACAATTTCTGAAATATTTCCATAGATTTAGGTGCACATCTTCAATATATATAGAAACATTCTGTGAAGTTTCAAAGGTGTGGGTTGAAAACTGTAGGAGGAGTTGATTTCACAAAATAGGTATCCCATTTTCCCGGCCCACCCGCCCAACATTCACCATACTATAACTGAATGTACAAACTAGCAGTTACAAGATAAAGACAGGCATGAATTTAAAGTCAAGAAAACAACAAACTTTGAACAAGCAGCATGAAGAACCACATAAAAAAATGTCCAATGTGATAAAATGGTCTAAGATAGTTAGACCTTTAATTTACCTATTAATACTGCTAATCCTTCAACTTGTTTAATTCAAGGAATGGTCTTAGAATGCTACTCCTTAATAAGATAATTGCCTTTAGACAGCGTTTCAGTCTCTGTAGGATTTGCAAATGAAAAGGGTTCTAGATAGCTGGTGATGTGGGTGGACAAATATTTAATATGGTATTAATTCAATAATAAGGGTGTGTTTGATTTGTCCACAACATAATCAAATGGCATAATAATTTGGCCACTCCCACTTCCCAGACCATTATAACTGGTCAATATAGGCCAGATACACATTTTTATAAGAATCAAATATTTCTATTGTGCCCTTGAGTTTTATATAGAGGTCAGTCTAGCCTTATTAGATTTATACAGACACTTGAAAGGCAAGTTATAGGAAGTCAATTAAATTCCTATCTGTATTACTGTGTTGGTGGGTTCCTACAATGGTCATCAATCATATCACAATTCAATTATCTATTATCCTGACTGGTTATCTATGAGATCACATTTAAGTTTCATGTTTGTACTCAGCAGTAAATATTAAGTTGATTTGCATAAAAAAATTGATATTTCAAACTTATAGATGTTGATTTATTTATTTCTCAATTATACCTCATGTAACATCAGTTTTATGGGAAAAGAATAAGTGATCAGGTGTACCACAAAATTCTGTACTACATTGTGTACCCATAAACTCCTGATCAAAATACAAGTGCTGTAAGCACTGTTGTCTTACTTTATCTGAGGTATTTGTTGTGCTACATTGTGTTGATTGAAATCTGTACTTCAGTATTTGGTATTAGTTGTGCTATATGGGTTTATGATAATCTACTGATATTGATAAATACAACATTGGTAAATACAAGTGCTGTGAGCACTGTAGTCTCACCTGTTACTGAGGTATTTGTTGTAATTTAGGATCTGGATGTCAATATATTCATCTTTTTCAATCGGACGTGCCACAGGCCACTCAAATACCTTAAAACAATAAAAAAACATATGTTTTATTAATATTATTTTTTTATAACTACTATTGTCTATCATTCAACTCCAATTAAATGATGATCAAAAGTTCTGTCTGAATGAGTTCATGTGAAACAGTATCCTCATAATGTCAGGGGTCCTGTGTCTACGCTTGGCAATGTGGACACAAAACCCCTGTCATTGTGAGGATGAAGGGTGGACACAGGACCCCTGACATTTTGAGTTGATATAGAAATACAATAATTAACCAGCAGAAATGAAAAATTAGATTAAATGGCAAGGGAGATAATTTGAATTCTCAATTCTCTCTTTTATTTGTATTCAAAATAAAAAAAAATACTTGCAGACTTTTATCTTAATTTTTCAATTGCAATGTAAATATTGATAGAGTAATACAATGTATATTTAAAGGCTTAAATCTAAGTTTGGATAATAAATATCACACTATAACCGGAAGAAGGCAGGACATTGTTGTTTTACTGTAATTATCAGTCGGACAAATGTATTAAGCCTTATTTTATCATTGATCAAGTAATTTATACATACTGAGAGATACATACAAAGTCTTAATCAAGAAAAGTGCTTCATTAACAAATATCAATTGTTATTTCCTTACTATCAGGTCATTACACTAGCTCTGTGGAGAATAAATTGTCTTTTTTTATGTCATTGGGACTTGTTGATCTAGAGGCCATCTCCCGGTTTTTATTTTGTCCAAAGTTTTATAGTGTTACCCAATGGTTAACATTCCAACAATAGACACATTTTACACTTTGTTCAACAATAGACACATTTTACACTTTGATCAACAATAGACACATTTTACACTTTGTTCAACAATAGACATATTTTACACTTTGTTCAACAATAGACACATTTTACACTTTGTTCAACAATAGACACATTTTACACTTTGTTCAACAATAGACACATTTTACACTTTGTTCAACAAAAGACACATTTTACACTTTGTTCTGCCATTACTTTTTTTCACACAGGTTCCTCCAACTCCTACATCACAGAAGTAAAATATGAAGTCATGATACAAAACTTGAACGTACCATGATGTCAAAGGGTTATTCAGACACAAATGTGAGGTCATTCGGAGACGGCCAGTGTTAATTCATGTTTAGTTCCTATCGTTGTCTATGTTTGTCTTTTGTCAATTTTTTGTTTTCTTGTGTGGTTCCCTGGTGGATTGTGGCATGTGATTGTGGTATTTGGCCATTGTAGGTGTTTCCTGTTATCTTTTCTACATTAATAGGGGGGGTCATACTCATCATCCATTAATATCACAACTAAAAACTGAAACCAGACAATTATATGCTGAAGTTTTTGTTCTGTTCAGTCAAGTGTTCATGTCACTTAGGGTTCATATGGATATGAATATGAAGGGACCTTTGTTTTATACAGGTTTCTGGTTTGGTTAGGGTTCAGTTTGACAGATTTATGGTTTGGTTAGGGTTCAGTTTAGACATTTTTAGTGTCAACAGGATTCAGGTAATCCAGGTTTCTGTTAAGTCAGGTTTCAATTTAGACAGGTTTGCAGTTTAGACAGATTTGTACTTTAGTCAGGGTTCAGTTTAGACAGGTTTGCCATTTAGACAGGTTTGCAGTTTAGTCAGGGTTCAGTTTAGACAGGTTTCCAGTTTAGACAGGTTTGCAGTTTAGTCAGGGTTCAGTTTAGACAGGTTTCCAGTTTAGACATGTTTGCAGTTTAGTCAGGGTTCAGTGTAGACAGGTTTCCAGTTTAGACAGGTTTGCAGTTTAGTCAGGGTTCAGTTTAGACAGGTTTCCAGTTTAGACAGGTTTGCAGTTTAGTCAGGGTCTAGTTTAGACAGGTTTGCAGTTAAGTTAGGGTTCTGTTTAGACAGGTTTCCAGTTTAGACAGGTTTCCAGTTTAGTCAGGGTTCAGTGTAGACAGGTTTCCAATTTAGTCAGGGTCCAGTTTACACTGGTTCCAGTTTAGTCATGGTCCAGTTCAGACAGGTTTCCAGTTTAGTCAGGGTCCAGTTTAGACAGGTTTCCAGTTTAGTCAGGGTTCAGTGTAAACAGGTTTCCAGTTTAGTCAGGGTCCAGTTTAGACTGGTTTCCAGTTTAGTCAGGGTTCAGTGTAGACAGGTTTCTGTTTAGTCAGGGTTCAGTTTAGACAGGTTTCTGGTGAAGTCGGGATTTAGTTTAAGAAGGGTTCTGGTTTAATAGTAAAGAATCAACTAAAATTTGTCAAGGGGTGTAAACAAATTTGTCACAGTGATTAATTTCATGAAATATCATCAATGAAGACCTTTGATGCAAAATATTTTCCCTAAACCTTAAATAGTTTAAGCCTTCAGGCTTAATGCTCCTAACAGAAATAAAATAGAATAAAATAAATCTTCTATTTATCTGAGAGTGATGTCAACCATGCTTAACTTAAGCAGACATACTTGACTATATGATATGATTTACTTTAAATCCCACTTTATCTGAAGTCTATCTCACCCATCATCAGATGACTAGATATAGAGTCTCAATCAGATTTTCTGGTACAAATCTGCACTGATTAATCTATACTATCTAATATTACATAACAGTTAAACTAATTTTCCCTGATTTATATTGAATTAAAGGCACTGACCATCTATGAAGGATTATACCGTATACATATATATCAAGTTACACAGGACTGAATTGTAGGAAGTCTATACAGTGGAAAATAGGTTAAAGAATTACTTTTTTATTTCTAGAACATAATGTTATGTTTTTGAGCTAGACATGAATTTGAGATTTAAAGCAATAAATGAATTCGAGTTTTAATTCTAGACATGAATTTTTGAGTTTTATATTAGACATGGCTTGGAGATGAAACATTAGGCATGAATTTGGGTTTTAACACTAAACATGACTATTGAGTTTTAAAGCTAGACATGAATTTGAGTGTTAGCACTAGTCATGAATTTGAATTTAAAGGAAAGACATGAATTTAAGTTTTAACACCAGACATGAAATTTGAGTTTTAATGCTAAACATGAATTTGAGTTTTAATGCTAAACATGAATTTGAGTTTTAATTGTAGACATGAATTTGAGTTTAAGCACTAAGACCTATCATTGAGTTTACTAGACATGAACTGAGTTTTTAAACTGGACATAAATTTGAATTTTACTGTAAGATTTGGGCTAGACATAGATTTGAGTTTTACCATGGATTTCAGTTTTAAAACTAGACATGAATTTTGAGTGTTTAATGCTAGACATGAGTTTGAGTTTTTATGCTAGACATGAATGTGAGTTTTAATGCTAGACATGAGTTTGGGTTTAATGCTAGACATGATATTTGAGTTTTAATGCTAGACATTAATTTGAGTTTTTATGCTAGACATGAATTTGAGTTATAATGCTAGACATGAATTTGAGTTTTAATGCCAGACATGTACTTGAGTTCTATTGGCATGAAATCTGAGTTTTATTAACATGGATTTGAGTCTTATACTAGACATGATATATGAGTTTTAACTCTATAGATGAATTTAAGTTGAAATGCTATACATGAATTTAAGTTTATACAATTCCCATGAACTAAAGTTTTAATTCTAGTCATAAATTTGAGTTTACACTAGACATGAATTTATCACTAAACATAACTTTGAGTTTTATTGACATTAAATCTAAGCTTATATATATAAAAGACACCAATCTGAGTTTTAACACACAGACCTGAATTTATGTTTTAATGCTATACAAGAATTTCGTTTTTTTATTTCTTAACAGTTATATAAGTATCATAGCTCCAAACATGAAATTTGAGTTTTATTAATAAGTAATATGTACAAGTTTTATAACAAGACATACATTTTAATTTCATGTCTAGATATGAATATGAGTTTTGTTGTTAGATTTGAATTTTCTTGCTAGAAATCAATACAAATTTTATCAGAAGCAATGAATTTGAGGATCTTTAGTTTAAAGCCATACATAAATTGAGTTTCATAGCATAACCAGTTAAGTTGTATAGCTAGACATGATTTTGTGTATTAATGCTTGACATAAATATGAGTTTTATGATTGTTGATGTTCCTGCATCCATAACCAGTTAAGTTGTATAGCTAGACATGACTTTGTGTATTAATGCTTGACATAAATATGAGTTTTATGATTGTTGATGTTCCTGCATCCATAACAGTTAAGAATTTGATGTAGCATTGTTTGACATGATCTAGCATTATGCTCAAATAGGTGCTAGGGGCGGTCTTGAACTTACTATGTGGTATGAAACTAGAGGCTCAGAGACTGATCCTGTATCGCTCACCTGACAAAACGCTTCTATGCCATGCATGATCAAAAATGATCATGTTTTTTACCAATTGGGTATAGTGTTTAGGTATGTTCTCAATTAGCACCCGTGTGTTTTGTCTGATCCTATTGAAATGAGTAATTTTTGCAAAGGACCTTCTATACAATTAGTATAATTTACTTTAACTGTTTTGAGAGAAGATGATGAAAAGGATGGTTTTCTCTTACTGGGCTCCAATGTTAAACTATGTTCTGCACTTGAGGCAATTTTTTTTTGGTCGGATTGAAATGAAACATGCAATTTTTGCAAAGTACCTTCAGTCATCATTCCTGTAAAGTTAGGTTGAATTTGCTTCGGTGGTTTCAGAAGAGTAGATGAAAATGTGATGATAAACTATGTTCCATGCTGGCAGCCATGTTTTCTAACCGATTGTAACGAAATGAGCAATCTTTGTTAAGGACCTTCTATTCATCCTTCCTGTAAAGTTTGGTTGATTTGCTTCTGCAGTTTCAAAGGATAAGATGAAAATGTGATTTTTCCCATAGGGTCCAATGTTAAACCTAAGTTCCAAACTGGCAGCCATGTTTTTTATTGGATCAGAACGAAATGAGCAGTCATTGTAAAGCACCTTCCATACAACATTCCTGTAAAGTTTGGTTTAATTTATTTCAGAGAAGAAGATGAAAATGTGATGTTTCCATAGGGTCCTATGAAAACCATGTTCCATGCTGGCCGCCATATTTTTGGTGGATCAGAATGAAATGAGCAATCTTTGTTAAGGACCTTTAGGTCATCATTCCTGTAAAGTTTGGCTCAATTGGCTTCAGCCGTTTCAGGGCAGAAGATGAAAATATGATTTTTCCCAAAGGGTCCAATGTTAAACCTAAGTTCGGTGCTGGCGACCATGTTTTTTATCGGATAGGAAGGAAATGAGCAATCTTTATAGAGGACCTTCCATACATCATTCCTGTAAAATTTGATTGAACTTTCTTCTGTTATTTCAGAGGAGTAGATGAAAATGTGATTTTCCCATAGGGTCCCATGTTAAACCATGTTCCGTGCTGGCCACCATTATTTTCATCGGATCAGAATGAAATGAGCAATCCTTGTTAAGGACCTTTAGTACATCAATCCTGTTAAGTTTGGTTCAATTGACTTCAGCCTTTTCGGAGTAGAAGGTGAAAATGTGATTTTTCCCATAAGGTCCATTGTTAAACCCTAGTTCTTCGCTGGCGGCCATGTTTTTCATCGGATCGGAACGAAATGAGCACTCCTTGTAGAGGACCTTCCATACATCATTCCTGTAAAGTTTAGTTGAATTTGCTTTGGTGGTTGCAGAGGAGTAGATGAAAATGTGATTTTCCCATAGGGTCCTATGTTAAACCATGTTCCGTGCTGGCGGCCATGTTTTTCGTCGGATCGGAATGAAATGAGCCATCTTTGTTAAAAACCTTAAGTAAATCATTCCTGTAAAGTTTGGTTCAATTTGTATCAGCCTTTTCAGAGCAGAAGATGAAAATGTGATTTTTCCCATAGGGTCCAATGTTAAACCTAATTTCCAAGCTGGCGGCCATGTTTTTTATCGGATCGGAACGAAATGAGCAATCTTTGTAAAGGATCTTCTATACATCATTCCTGTAAAGTTTGGTTGAATTTGCTTCGGTGGTTGCAGAGGAGTAAATGAAAATGTGATTTTCCCATAGGGTCCTATGTTAAACCATGTTCCGTGCTGGCGGCCATGTTTTTTGTTGGATCGGAATGAAATGAGCCATCTTTGTTAAGAACCTTAAGTAAATCATTCCTGCATTTGGTTCAATTTGCATCAGCCTTTTCAGAGCAGAAGATGAAAATGTGATTTTTCCCATAGGGTCCAATGTTAAACCTAATTTCCGTGCTGGCGGCCATGTTTTTTATCGGATCGGAACGAAATGAGCAATCTTTGTAAAGGACCTTCTATACATCATTCGTGTAAAGTTTGGTTGAATTTGCTTCAGTGGTTTCAGAGGAGAAGATGAATATATGAAAAGTTAATAGACGACGGACGGACGACGGACGGACGACAGACAACGGACAACGGACGCCAAGTGATGGCAATAGCTCACAACAACCCTTCGGGTCAGGTGAGCTAAAAAACTCATTTTTGAAGGCCTCCTGGTGACTAACAGCATTTTATAACTAGAAATAAACAAGTGTGGATCGTATTGCAAGGCAATACAGAAGTCCCCTACCGGTGGAATAATTCTTTGTTATACCAGCAAAAATAGTTAAAGAAGAAAAGTTTTGTGAGCCCAAGGCCCGTAACTCCGTCAAAAATCAATAGACACAACCCATACTCAAACTTGATCTGTAACCCATAGTGGTTGATTATAAACATTGCAAATATCAGCTAATATCTGAAACGGTTTAGAAAAAAAAATCTGGAAATTTACCAAAATTTTCTAAGTCAAAGGCCCATAACTCCGTCCAAAATCAATGGACCGGAACCAAACTCGAACTTGATCTGTAAATCATAGTGGTAGACTCCCATAGCAAATATTAGCTTTGTATCTGATATGGTTTAGAAAAAAAGTCCGGAAAACCTATATTTTACCACAATTTTCTAAGTCAAAGGCCCATAACTCCGTCCAAAATCAATGGACCGGAACCAAACTCCAACTTGCTTTGTAACTCATAGTGGTAGACTCACATAGCAAATATTAGCTTCATATCTGGAACATTTTAGAAAAAAAGTCTGGAAAACCTATATTTTACCACAATTTTCTAAGTCAAAGGCCCATAACTCCGTCCAAAATCAATGGACCAGAACAAAACTGTTCCAGAACAAAACTCAAACTTGCTCTGTCCAACTTGCTTTGTAACTCATAGTGGTAGACTCACATAGCAAATATTAGCTTCATATCTGGAACAGTTTAGAAAAAAAGTCTGGAAAACCTATATTTTACCACAATATTCTAAGTCAAAGGCCTATAACTCCGTCCAAAATCAATGAACCGGAACCAAACTCGAACTTGATCTGTAACTCATGGTGGTAGACTTACATACCAAATATGTGACGGACTGACGGACGGACTGACGGAGTGCAAACCTAAAGTCCCCTTCGGCGAAGCCGGTAGGGGACTAATTAAAGAACCTTAGTGAGCAAGCTCACATACCCCATGCCCCCACATATCGGATAATCCTGCATTATCTAAAAATTATCAAAAATTGAAATCCAAGTAGTCTGCACATCTCTTACAGATGCACAATCATCGTGTAAAATATCTTAAAATCTGTAGGCAGATTTATCCGGGCAAATGGAGTACCCTGTAAACTTCCTATCTAATAAACTGTAGGAGGAGTTATCCGGACAACTAATGTACCCTATATGCAATATAATGCATAAAAATGACAAAGTTCAACAATGTGTAGTTTTCTTAACTAGAGGCTCAGACACTGAGCATGTATTGCTCACCTGACAAAATGCTGAACAGCAGGGTTTTGATGTTCTACATGGTGGCCATGTTTTTATGTGAATTTCCCATAGGGCCAAAATAAACTATGTTCTGTGCTGGCAGCCGTGTTTTTTATTGGATCTGAACGAAATCAGCAAACTTTTTTTGGGACCTTTAGTACATCATTCCTGTAAAGTTTGGTTGAAATTGCTTCAGCGGTTTCAGATGAGAATAAGAAAATAAGATTTTTTCCCATAGAGTCCAATGTTAAACTATGTTTCGTGCTGGCAGCCATCTTCTTTATTGGATCAGAAAGAAATAAGCAATCTTTGTTAAGGACATTCAGTTCATCATTCCTGTAAAGTTTGGTTGAATTTGCTTCAGCCATTTCAGAGGAGAAGAAGAGAATGTGAATTTTCAAACAGGGTCCAATGTTAAACCTAAGTTCCATGCTGGAAGTCATGTTTTTTTATCGGATCAGAACCAAATGAGCAATCTTTGTAAAGGACCTTCTATTCATCATTTCTGTAAAGTTTGGTTGAATTTGCTTCAGTGGTTTCAGAGGAGAAGATGAAAAAGTGAATTTCCTATATAGGGCCAATGTTAAACTATCTTCCGTGCTGGCCGCCATGTTTTTTATCGGATCAGAAGTAAATGAGCAATCTTTCTTAAGGACCTTTATTACATCATTCCTATAAAATTTGGTTGAATTTGCTTCAGCAGTTTCTGAGAAGAAGAAGAAAATGTGAATTTACCCATAGGGTCCAATGTTAAACCGAAGTTCCGCGCTGGCGGCCATGTTTTTTATCGGATCAGAACGAAATGAGCAATCTCTGTTAAGGACCTTCAGTAAATCATTCATGTAAAGTTTGGTTGAATTTGCTTCAGTGGTTTCAGAGGAGAAGAAGAAAATGTGAATTTTCCCATAGGGTCCAATGCTAAACCTAAGTTCTGCGCTGGCGGCCATGTTTTTTATCAGATCAAAACGAAATGAGCAATCTTTGTAAAGGACCTTCCATACATTATTCCTGTAAAGTTTGGTTGAATTTGCATCAGTGGTTTCAGAGGAGAAGATGAAAATATGAATTTCCCATAGGGCCAATGTTAAACTATTTTCCCTGCTGGCAGCCATGTTTTTTTTTCTGTTCGGAACGAAATGAGCAATCTTTGTTTAGGACCTTTAGTACATCATTCCTGTAAAGTTTGGTTGCATTTGCTTCAGTGGTTTCAGAGGAGAAGAAGAAAATGTGAATTTTCCCATAGGGTCCAATGTTAAACCTAAGTTCTGCGCTGGCCGCCATGTTTTTCATCAGATCGGAACGAAATGAGCAATCTTTGTAAAGGACCTTCCATACATCAATCCTGTAAAGTTTGGTTGAATTTGCTTCAGTGGTTTCAGAGGAGAAGATGAAAATATGATTTTCATAGGGCCAATGTTAAACTATTTTCTGTGCTGGCAGCCATGTTTTTTATTGGATCTGAACCAAATGAGCAATCTTTGGTTTAGGACCTTTAGTACATCATTCCTGTAAAGTTTGGTTCAATTTGCTTCAGTGGTTTCAGAGGAGAAGAAGAAAATGTGAATTTTCCCATAGGGTCCAATGTTAAACCTAAGTTCCGCGCTGGCGGCCATGTTTTTTATCGGAATGGGAACCAAATGAGCAATCTTTGTAAGGGACCTTTTGTAAGGGATGCCAAGTGATGGCAATAGCTCACCCTGACCCTTTGGGTCAGTTAAACTAAAAATGATAAAAAATCTAAATCCAAGTAGCAATTGCACATCTTTGATATGTGCACAATCAACCTGCAAAATAATAACTTCCTATCTAATAAACTGTAGGAGGAGTTATCCGGACAAATGATGTACCCTATATGCAATATAATTCATAAAAATGACAAAGTTCAACAATGTGTAGTTTTCTGAAAAATTATCAAAAATCAAAATCCAAGTAGCATGCACATCTTTGATATGTGCACAATCAACCTGCAAAATAAAAACTTCCTAGCTTAAAAACTGTAGGAGGAGATATCCAGACAAATGGTGTACCCACTTGATGACAGACGGACAGAAGGACTGACGGAAGGATGGAAGGACGGACGAACTGACGGACCAGTCAAAAAATATATACCCTCTGCAACTTCGTTGTGTGAGGTATAATTAGACTTTGAATGTATTTTGACATTGTAGGAAGCATTTTTTTGTTTTTATCAAGTTGGTGTGTTAATTATTTAGGCAGCAAACAAAATCATTTCCATATACTAGAACCTACCTCATCGTAGAATGCACTGTCTTCACTTTCAACAATCTTTGTGTAATGTGATACTCCTGTAATGAGAACCAGTAGGACATTAAGTACAATGAGACAAAACTGGGTAAAAATCACACTAATATAAGAAAGGATACTGTCAAATCTGCACAGCAAACCTCCGAACTTTTGAAGTGTGACTTCAGATCTAAATAAATTTGTTCTTGTCCTTATAAAGCTGAAATATTGCTCACTGGACATTAAACTCTAAAAAAATAATCTCTAAAATAATCTCTAAAAAATATAAAAATATAAAAATAAACTCTAAAATAACTCTAAATAATCAATCAATCAATCCGATCTAAAGTTGCACTAAAATGTCTAGCAAAACTTGAATTTGAATTGATCTCTAAATCGACTTCTCAGTTTGGCGTTTGTACAGTATTTCTTGTGTTTTTTATGGTTGTACTCAGAAATTTTGTACTTGCATTAAAATCATCAAACTAAAAGTGATGACATTTTATAGAATTTGTGTTAAATTTGTTACAGAAACATAGAAATATCAAAAAAATGACTACTTCTCTAATATGCACAGAATATGTCACCATAAAGTCATCTGGCATTTTTAAGGTGCAAACTTCATTTAACATGATACTTGTGCAACAGCATCATATCCTAGCTATCAAAGATCATATGTCAGAATTGGAGAATTGTTCAAACTTAATTAGTGATAACTTAGATTTGTCTGAGAATATCAATGATGCAACTAATTGAAAATATTAATTATTTAGCTAATTACTATCTTTTAATCTTAACTGTTTCACAGTAACGGATCATTCCAGAAAATGTCAAAGTTAATATTCTCGTTTCTTTCGGTAAATTGAGTATTTGATAATGTGTTTCTAGGAAACATTTTTTGACCATTAACGCAATAGATTGTTGTATTTTATTTCAAATCAATAATTAGAATGCTTTTGATACAGAAAAACTGGTTCATCTTTAATGATGATTTAAATGTTCAATCATATAAAACGGCAATACTTTGTGGGACAGGATAAAACAATTTCCATATAATTCAAGTCATTTGATAAATTTTAATGTTTCTTTCATTGGAAATAGAGCACAACTAAGTTATAAATTGGAAATATGAATAAGTAGATAAATCCCAAAAATTTCCATTACTCCAAAGACTTTGTCAATGGATTTCATCCCTTATTGTGTAACTTTAACAAATAGAGATCTTTTTTTACATACAGAAACGTCATTATGTATATTAATATGTTACACTGTTTAAAAGACTGGTTTTCATTTTTCAATGACAAACAGATTTAATATCAGTAATGGTTTTTGAAATAATTGCCCCAGAGATATGAGTAAATGTATATATTCTTTGTTTGAGGAAGAGCCACCATGGTGTCCAAAAAAGTTTTAAAATGACAGACAATTTTCTATTGAAATCAAAATCATTCAAACAACACATTAAAAGGATTCAATGATTGCTAAAATTGTATAAATTTGGGATTTTTTCATGAAACCCCTGAATGGAATTCACCTTCAGTTTTTCCTGATCGGCATTATTTCTGTACTATTGAGCTGATTGCAGGAAAACTGCACATTTCCTGTTATCACAATCAATGTAACAGAACAAACCTAACAGTGAAGTGGTGGTACAAAATAGAATAAGGTATGTCAGGTGAATGAGAAACCTCGGTCGGTTATCTCCCTGTTCCAAGTTTGTTTTGTATGGTTCAAAGTGGAGATAATTTTAATTAGCATATCAATAACCTCTCTTGATATTTAAATTAAAATTATCTCCACTTTAACTATATATAACTAACTTGGTACAGGGAGATAACTGACCGAGGTTTCTCATTCCATTGTTATGTTTCGGCCATTATAAAAAATCCTACATTCTCATCCACTCTTAAATAAGTCTTGGGGTGAATTTCATTTTTTACTTTTTATCAATTATGGTGTAAAATGTTGTCAATTCTGAAGAATATGACACCACAAAATCCAAAATAATGTTTTGTGGGGGCCTAAACAATGGGGATCGGAGGGGATGAGGAGTTTTGTTTAGGGCCTAAACAATTGGGGTACGAGGGAATGAGAAGTTTTGTTTACGGCCTAAACAATCGGTATCAGAGGGGATAAGGAGTTTTGTTTATGGCCTAAACAATCGGTATCAGAGGGGATAAGGAGTTTTGTTTCCGGCCCAACAATCAGGATGGGAGTGGATGAGAAGTTTTGTTTATGGCCTAAACAATCGGTATCAGAGGGGATAAGGAGTTTTGTTTGGGGCCCAATAATCAGGATGGGAGTGGATGAGAATCTAGGATTTTTTTTATCACGTAATTTTCACAATAATATAAATATCGCAATACCTGATGGTAGAATATTTGATGAAGTTTGGCTTTGATAACATTTCCGTAAAAATAGGAAATTGATTAAGTTTGATGGACAGTTACACCGACAAACATGCCACAACAGAGTATCGTACAGAAAGGTTAATGAAATGTTCAATGAAAACAATTGTAGCAATGAAGGATATATTTCCGTAGTTAATCCTCCCATGGTCCATCTAAATACAAACATATTGATTTAATAATGTCAACAATTGAGACCAATTTATTTGAGAATATTGCTAGCTTAGTTTGTAAAAACTTTGCTTTGATGAACAACCAAATTAACTTGCTGACATAATATCATAGACAATTTTACATAATTAGTTCAATATAACAGCTTTGAATTTTTTTCAGATCGTTTTCCAGTATTTGAAATTATATAACCCTTACAAAAATACATAGTTTGCTGCAAATTTGCAGCAAGTTTGCTGCTTTGCAGCAAATTTGCAGCACACTGATCAGTGTGCCAGAAGACTGTGCCAGAAGTGTGCAGAACAGCACAGCTAAGGGTGCTGTCCTGGGACACTTGCGGCACTCAAAACCATTTTAACCAGAAAGTTCTGGCGCACTTCTGGCACATAGAAGAGTGTGCCAGAAGTGTACCATAAATATCTGTTTGATTTGATTGTAAACTAGGGTATGCCAGAAGTGTGCCAGGGAGTTCTATTGTATTAGATGAAAGACAATGAATAGAGTGTGCCAGAAACACACCTATGAAATCAAAACAAGTGGATAAAGAACCAATTAAATTAAGGTGCAGGTAAACAAAGTTCAGTTGTGTTTTAAGAGAAGACATATGTTTTCTTGTGTAGTGAAATATGAAAACTTTTGTAATCAATGTTGCTGGTAAGTGTGAATCTTATTTATGCAATACTGGTACACAAAATACAAGACTGCATATTCCAAGACATAAAAAATAATACACAAATCAGATATACATGTATTTCTATGCAACATATCAATCAAATTGAGCTTCATTGATTTGCTGCAAACAATATAAAGTATTTACAAAATAAAATTATAAGATCCTGCCTTACAGCTAAATATATATAGCTAGTGGACTTTACACAAATCTTTGATAAATGCTAGTTCAGCTAGATAATTGTTATCCCTGCAATTTTGAATGTAAGTTTGGAGATAATGTTGTTGTCTCTGTCTGTCTGTCTGTCCCCAGCATTTTACTTGTGACTAAAACATTCTCCTACATTTTTGGATTGATTAGTCTCATTTTCATGAAGAATCATTGCATTTAGTGTACAAATGTTCAAAAAGTTTTAGGAATTTCGATTCCAATTCCATCTTTGGAATTGTTTTCCTGAAAATGGCAAAGATTTTTTTACATTTTTGCATACAGTAATTAAATATTTTAGCAATTTTTTGATATCAGTAAATTGGTAAATTTCCTGAGACTTCATTTTCTATTGGAATATTGACTAGCAACCATACTTTTTGAAAGCATGTCAGTAAAAACAGTTATTTCAATAACTGGATTGCGAAAATATTTGATTCAAATTTTCGTCAGTTTCCTTAAAACTTTCAAAGAACATTTTTTTCCTTAATTCTACCATAAGTTTTAAATACATTTCAAAGAAAAAAGTCCTTTTCAGTAATTGGATTTAAAAAAAAATATCTTATTTCAGTTTTGGTTAATTTTTCTGAAACTTAAAGATCAGTATTTAAAAAAAAAAATTCTACTAAAAAACATACTTTCTTGATATGTTTCATTGAAAAAGGGTCATATTTAAATGAAGAACAGCCAATCAAAAATTGCCACCCCCATTTTTGGACCTCCTCCCCTTGTAAAAAAAAGACAAGTGTTTTTGAAACTAAATTAATCATCGTAACTGTAAAACACCAAAAAGATATGGTTGCTAGGTAGAATTCCAAAAAATAATGGGTCTTCGAGAGTTTCAGGAACTTTACCAAAGTTAGAATCAAAGATTTTTGCAACCTGGCTGTTGAAAATCATCATTTTTTCTGTAAGGAATTGAAAGAGATATGGTTGCTAGGTAGAATTCCAAAAAATAATGAGTCTTGGAGAGTTTCAGGAAGTTTACCAAACTCAGAATCAAAATTTTTTGCAATCTGTCTATGGAATATGATCACTGATACTATAAGGCATAAAAAAAGATATGGTTGCTAGGTAAAATTCCAAAAAGAAATCTATCTTTGAGAGTTTCAGAAAATTTACCAAAATTAGAATCAGTCTTTTGCACTCTGATTATTGAAAATGATCTTCACTACTGTAAGGAATTGAAAAAGTATGGTTGCTAGGTAGAATTCCAAAAAACAGTAGGTCTTTGAGAGTTTCAGGAAATTTACCAAAATAAGAATCAAAGATTTTTTCAATATGACTATTGAAAATCATCACAGAAACTATAAGGCATCAAAAAAGATATGGTTGCTAGGTAAAATTCCAAAAAGTAATTCGTCTTTGAGAGTTTCAGGAAATTTACCAAAATAAGACTCAAAGATTCTTGTAACCTGACAGTTGAAATTCATCCTTATAACTCTAAATAATTGAAAAAGATATGGTTGCTAGGTAGAATTAAAAAAAATAATGGGTCTTTGAGAGTTTCGGGAACTTTACCAAAATTAGAATCAAAGATTCTTGCAACCTGACAGTTGAAATTCATCCTTATAACTCTAAATAATTGAAAAAGATATTGTTGCTAGGCAGAATTCCAAAAAATAATGGGTCTTTGAGAGTTTCAGGACCTTTACCAAAATTAGAATAACATTTTTTTGTAATCTGACCATTGAAAATGATTATTAAATCTAAAGGGCATCAAAAAAGATATGGTTGCTAGGTAAAATTCCCCGAAATAATGGGTCTTTGAGAGTTTCAGGATATTTACCAAAATTAGAATCAAAGATTCTTGCAACCTGACAGTTGAAATTCATCCTTATAACTCTAAATAATTGAAAAAGATATGTTTGCTAGGTAGAATTCGAAAAAATAATTGGTCTTTGAGAGTTTCAGGAACTTTACCAAAATTAGAATCAAAGATTCTTGCAACCTGACAGTTGAAATTCATCATTATAATTCTAAATAATTGAAAAAGATATGGTTGCTAGGTAGAATTCCAAAAAATAATGGGTCTTTGAGAGTTTCAGGAACTTTACCAAAATTAGAATCAAAGTTTTTTTGCAATATGACCATTGAAAATGATCATTAAAACTATAAGGCATAAAAAAAGATATGGTTGCTAGGTAAAATTCCCCAAAATAATTGGTCTTTGAGAGTTTTAGGAAATTACCAAAATTAGAATCATATTTTTGAAATCCTAGTGTTCATACTAGCTGATGACATTAAAAAGTTGCTTAATTATTAAACTTCATGTTGAAATTTCAAAAATTATTAGTCTTTGACATTTTCAGGAAATTTACCAAATTTGGCACCGGAGTCTAAATTCCAAAAGCTTAGAACGTATTCAAAGAGCAATTCCAATAATTCCTCATGAAAATATAAACCACAAAATCGAAATTATACATAGACTTCCAGTCGTTCTGACGAGTACTAATTGTTTAACATTTTTTGGCCCCTTAAGGGCATGCCCCCAGGGGTCATACCAAAAGTCTGCTATCATCAGTAAATGAGATGAATATAATCGAACTTGCATACAAAGTTTCAGCTTCCAAACATGAATACTTCAGAAGATTTTGCTTATTACTGGATATCTCGAAATACATTTTCGCTCATTTTTCCGCCCTAATGGCAAATTTCAAAATTCTGAAACCTTTGGCACAGACAACTTTTATAGTGTTACTTATACCCTTATTACAAGGTTTCTGCAATTTAAGGTGTAAGAGGAGTTCCAGCGGAATGGATTTTTTTTTGGACCCCCTAGAGGCCATGCCCTGAGGGGTCATACCAAAGTTCCGACACCCTCTGTGAAGTTGCTACATAATATGCCAGTCGATTCCAGAATTTCAAGTTTCTAGCCCAAATGGCCTTGGAAATTTCTTCAATTATTGGATATCACAAAAATTCGTTTTCGCCCATAATTTGCCCCTAGGGCCTTTGACCTAAATTCCGAATCCCCAGTGCGCTACTTCTGATCATACTCTAGTATGGTGCCGAGTTTTGAATTTATATCTCTTATAGTTCCAGAGCAATCGGTGGGCATTACAAACGCACGTATGTACGTACATACGGACGGACTGCATACAGACGGACTGCACTACATAATCCCCCCGCTTTCGCTAAGCGGGGGGATAATTATAAGATTACATAACAACAGGCTCTCAAGAGCCTGTATCCCTCACCTGGGATTATGGCTGACATATACAGTTACAATAATTCAAATTTTTTAAGGGCATCATTTTCAAATTTGTTAATAGACATTGATGTTATATTATCTTAAGTTAAGCTATTTTCCAGACTGGCATCTATTTTTGATGCAGGTGCAGACCTACTGTCACCTTTCTTGACGGGAACAATCTACGGACCATTGAGTCTAATTTTGGTTCCAATTGGCTAAATATTTTCAGAGAAGATCCTTGAATGTTTTCTGATAGGTTTCAAAGTTAAACCATGTTCCCCACTGGGGCCATCTTGAAGTGATGCAGACATGCGGGGCAAATTTTTCAAACGGGAACAACTATGAACCATTGTGTCCATGTATGCTTTTATTATTGGCCAAGTACTTTAAGAGGAGAAGATCTTTGAATGTTTTCCCATTGGGTCCAATGATGCGTGCCACAAGTGGTATTTTAGGTTGGGCTTCACAGAACAGTCTTGTTGAGTACACATCAATTGTAAAACCAAACAGCTAATACATGTACATCCAACATTATAAAAACTCATACCACCAAACATAATTTGGTGGGAAGGGAGGGAATCTTAAATCTATGTTCCCTGCTGGCAGCCATCTTGAATATAGCAGGGACCTGAAAAACATCTTTTTTGTAGGGCACTAACTAAAGACTATTGTGGCCAAGTTTGCTTCAAATTGGCTCAGCTTTTTTCCTTTTTCTTTCTTTCTTCTTTATATCCCTCCACTACTTGGAGAACCACTACCAAACGAATGTGTGCTAACTGTGTACGTTTAAAGTTTAAAAGTTAAAACAATGGATACAATATTCCAAGATCCATATACATAAATAAGAAATTTGTTAATCCACCACCCCAATCCCTGTTCACCATCAACAGTTTTTATCCTCCACCAGTTATAATACATTAATATCCATACAACAGATATAGAATATTCCACCACCACTTTCAGAGAAGATCTTTGAATGTGTTTTCCAATAAAAACATACATCCGTCACAGAAAAGAAACTTAAATTTGAGGTTAAATCTCGTACCATCCCCCTTTTTCAAAGATCAGTGAAGCATGAAGTTGGCAGTAAGGATAAATTTTTATTATGATTTTTATTTATTTATACCCTAATGTGTATTTATACAAAGGTTCATGATAAAAGCATACATCCTTCACAGAACTAGAATACTGACAAAGTCAGAAAGGGCCCCGCCTCCTTGTGTGTCCCAAAAACCTGTTTGCGGGATTCCATGGAAATCATGAAACAATGTTTGGGGAAAAACATAAATAACAAAATCTTAAGTTATTGAAAATTTAGTTTCTACATATGGCTGCTTTGACAACTTATGTCTCATCAGTTCAGATCAAATCAAAACATTGAAATAATAAATGAATGTCATTTCAAGTTATCATACGACAGAGCTAATTCTCAAAATGTGAACTTTTTCATATAAAAACCAAGTTTTTCCCCCAATAATGTTTATGATTCTCCTCAAAATCATTAGGGACCTTCTTTTGATCAAGTCCAACACTGTGCCTTAAAAACTTCTAAAAATCTGTGGAGTCATTTCAAGTTATCATACATCACAGAGCTTATTTTCAAAATATGCACTTTTTCATATAAAAACAAATTATTTCCCCAAAATTGTTTTCTGATTTTCCTCACTAAACAAAAGGGAGCTTCCTTTGGTCCAGTTCAAGTTTGAGTATCAAAATCATTAAAATCCCTGAAGGCAATCTTGAGTTATCGTACAACATAGAGCTAATTCTCAAAATATGCACTTTTTCATATAAAAACAAAGTTTTTTCCCAAAAATCATTTTCCAATTTTCCTCAAAAACAAAAGAGAGCTTTCTTTGGTCAAGTCCAACCTTGAGTATCAAAATCATTAAAATCCCTGAAGGCAATCTTAGTTACAGTACGACATAGAGCTAATTCTCAAAATATGCACTTTTTCATATAAAAACAAAGTTTTTTTCCAAAAATCATTTTCCGATTTTCCTCAAAAATGAAAGGGAGCTTTCTTTGGTCAAGTCCGACCTTGAGTATCAAAATCATTAAAATCCCTGGAGGCAATCTTAAGTTACAGTACGACATAGAGCTAATTCTCAAAATATGCACTTTTCTATATAAAAACAAAGTTTTTTCCCAAAAATTGTTTTCCGATTTTCCTCAAAAACAAAAGGGAGCTTCCTTTGGTCCAGTTCAAGTTTGAGTATCAAAATCATTAAAATCCCCAAAGGCAATCTTGAGTTATCGTACAACATAGAGCTAATTCTCAAAATATGCACTTTTTCATATAAAAACACAGTTTTTTTCCAAAAATCATTTTCCGATTTTCCTCAAAAATGAAAGGGAGCTTTCTTTGGTCAAGTCCAACCTTGAGTATCAAAATCATTAAAATCCCTGAAGGCAATTTTAAGTAACAGTACGACATAGAGCTAATTCTCAAAATATGCACTTTTCCATATAAAAAACAAAGTTTTTTCCCAAAAATCATTTTCCAATTTTCCTCAAAAACAAAAGAGAGCTTTCTTTGGTCAAGTCCAACCTTGAGTATCAAAATCATTAAAATCCCTGAAGGCAATCTTAAGTTACAGTACGACATAGAGCTAATTCTCAAAATATGCACTTTTCTATATAAAAACAAAGTTTTTTCCCCAAAATTGTATTCCGATTTTCCTCAAAAACAAAAGGGAGCTTCCTTTGGTCCAGTTCAAGTTTGAGTATCAAAATCATTAAAATCCCCAAAGGCAATCTTGAGTTATCGTACAACATAGAGCTAATTCTCAAAATATGCACTTTTTCATATAAAAAAATCATTTTCCAATTTTCCTCAAAAACGAAAGGGAGCTTTCTTTGGTCAAGTTCAACCTTGAGTATCAAAATCATTTAAATCCCTGAAGGCAATCTTAAGTTACAGTACGACAGAGAGCTAATTCTCAAAATATGCACTTTTCCATATAAAAACAAAGTTTTTTCCCAAAAAACATTTTCCAATTTTCCTCAAAAACAAAAGAGAGCTTTCTTTGGTCAAGTCCAACCTTGAGTATCAATATCATTAAAATCTATGAAGGCAGTCTTGAGTTATGGTACGACATAGAGCTATTCTCAAAATATGCACTTTTTGAAATAAAAACAAAGTTTTTTCCCCAAAAATCATTTTCTGATTTTCCTCAAAAACCAAAGGGAGCTTCCTTTGGTCAAGTTCAACTTTGAGTAAAAAAATCATAAAAATTGGTGAAGGCAATCTTGAGTTATGATACCACATAGAAAACGCTGATGGACGGACAGACGGACAGACAAACGGACAGACGAACGGACAGGCTGGTAACTATAGGGCGCCGCCATATCATGGCGGGCCCTAAAAA